>JAANBC010000188.1:0-57086 GCA_014621405.1 Stylonectria norvegica
TTTTAATAAATTTAGTCTTATTAATTTAATAACTTATAATAAATATTTACTTAATAGATATTAATTATAAAGTATTAGAGATATTTTTTATTTTAATACTAATATTTATCTTACTACTTTCTCTTATAGGTGATCAGTCTATAAAAGAAAGCAAGTAAGCTAATATAGTATTTATTAGTCTTTACTATTCTAATCTACATCTTAGCTTGAGGCTTGCCTCGCTGGCTGGCCAGACCAGGTCAACGAACCACAAGCTCATCCTAATCTGACTCCTCCTGATCCAACTTTGCTTTTCACTCTTTACAAGCACTCCTCCATAAAGTTTAGCAGTCACACAACAACAACGTTTAGCACCTCGCATCACTCACACACTGTCTCTTTCCACTCGCATCTATAAACCCATGTCGGAACCTCAAGGATCTTACTACTATCAAATGCAACTCTTCCTAATTCTCTTCGCATCTACTACCTTATGTTCTTCAATGTGGGTGGCCAGGCCATAGAATAGTGAGGCAGGTATGATGCTACGGAGGGAAGTTGTGTAGGACTAGTAGACGAGACCCGAAGTTCCAGACATGGTCCATGATACCGAGGTACGAAGACAATAGCGAGGAGGTGGTGACTGAGCCGATGTACGTCAATGCAACGGCAGAATAACCGGAAGATGATAGGTCCACTATGAAGACCCTGTGTTGCAGAAGTAGGTTAGCATTTTGTAATATCTGGCTCAACCGAAATCACTCACTGCCTGGTACTCATGTCTTAGGAGTTCCTCTTATAGTCTGGTCTTGCGCCATCAGGCAAATCGCTGGATCTTGCACCCTTGTGTTGTGCTTCGCATGTATGTTGATGATGCACTTGGTTCTGAATTGCTGGCTGCGGCGTGACCAAACTATAGTTATACCTCGACGCACCTATGAGGTTCAGCCGGTAATATAGAGAGGAAGACTATTGATTGCATAGTTGATCGGCAGCTGTTGTGTTCCCTGGTCGAAGGCGGAGGTAGCAGTGTATAGAAGCATCTGTCAACATGTTAGTATACTTGATGGCGTTGATGGCAAATACTCGGAACACTTACTGACGGTGGATACTGCAACTGGGGTTTATAGCACGCCATACTTCGCATATTGAGACATTGACTTTGTCGGCGAGGTTTTGTAAAACTTGAGCATTGAGTAGTCGAAATATGTCTCGTCTGTAATTGAGGATAATTGTCACTGCGACTATACGAGACAGACTTATGGATGGCATAAAGGGGGAAGATGGAGAATGAAGATATTCGTCTTTATGAAAGACGTGGTATAGTAAAGTTATGTGTGCGTTAAACTTCCGTTGGTGGTATAAGTTCTGCGGAGGTTCACATACTTCAATATGACCTGGGGCGCATGGTCTATATATATGCCGATACTACGATGTCCTTCAGTTACTTACCGTATGTTCTGTCACAAATTGCCCCGCTAAGGAGGCAGACGATGACTTCAAGCATCTGCCTCTTTGATACTCTAGTCCGGAACCGCTATTCTGACCTGTAAATGCCAACAGGTGCTTGGAACGGTCAGAAGCAGCGTCCCGTGTCGTTCTCACTGCACTTTGCCATTAATCGGACAAATTATCATCCCAAGTCTGCGTAGGTGACCTTCCCGTTGAAACTCTATGGGTTCAACTATGCATTGCATTATATAGCCACTATAATTTCTGTGGGGAGCGTAGGCGCTGTATGATATGTATCATATTTTGCTGTTGGTATAAAAAATGATAGAAACGCAGGTCCACTCGTCAATCGTGGTAGGCTAGTAGCCACACCGACAGTTCCCCCTATAGATAGCGTATAACGTAATTATGGTCTATATGGTCAAGTTCTTCACCGGCTGTCACAGTCGTCTTAATAGTAAGCGCACATTCAAAATGATTCTAAAGAGAACGGGGTGTGTTTGCAGTTACAAGCCTCAGGAAACAATACGCATGTAATACAAACCCGGATCACAGTTGATCACCAGAGAAACTTGAAGTGAGTTATAGGCTGCCGATAAATACCTCGCAGAATATCAACAAAGTTCATGGTAAATACGGGAAATAATATGAGGTTCGTAGTTGTCAGGGACACCCGATGTATGAGGGCTAGTAGAACGTCGTAGATGCACACCAGCCAGGTCATCCTACATATTGCCTCTGCTATTTGCTTTATACTGGCCAATCAGTTTATATCTTGCGCATGACAAGAGTGATACACTGGGTCTGAGAGTTACCAGCTAATACATCAGGGGGCGAAGAAAGAGGCGATTCGGGGTTCGGATATGACACTTGCTTGAAAAGGTGGCAATATAGTAAACAGCTTAAAGTTCCCAGACACTAGCTTAATGCTTGGCTTTTCTTTTAACATCTTGCACGCCATGCAACATGATGTCAATCTCCAGGCTGCATACTGGCAGCCTTGCGTGTCATCAACAGATAGGCAATCGTGCCATCTCTCGATCGTAGATTGAGATCACGTTCCTTCTTGATGCGCTGAAGCATAATATCTCTCCTTCGCTCCAATACTCGTATCTCTTCAGCTTCAGAGAGGGTACTCGAGCTGGAGAGAATGCAATCTAGCCTTCGCGTTGACATAACCAATTCCACAAGTTGATGCATCTGCTCTAGTCGCGTTGCCTCCATGTTGCGGGTGTGACTGACTTCTGTCACTCTATGTCTTGCTTAATTAGAAAGTTCTGGATCGTCGAAAGCTATATGGCTGTCTGGCGCTACTCCCTTGCTATACTATAGCCGCGGAGTTGTGCTGTGGCTATCATTACTTCTAAATCGCAACGCGGTCAGAGCTGACTGCGAGGGTCCAGAGCGACTCTCGCACAATATGCGCCTCAGACAGGAGGCATTAACCTCTAGGGGCTCACTAGCTATAGGCTTTTGTAGAGTAGTACGCGGAGTCTCGTTTGTTTCGACTCTTCTCCCATCCGGTATCGTCACGGGGCTCATGTGCGTAGCGCTCTGTCGTGCAATATTCTTCATAGCATCAAGAGCAGAGGTCGATGGTCCAACATATCCATGATCTGGCTGCGGGGATGATACTAAACCTAAAGAATCACGAGAGCCTTGTATGTCATATCGTAGAGCTATAATGGTTGAACTTGACGGTCCCTCACTAGGCCATGGGCTGGAATGACCAGTTATCGCTTTCTGCCTCAAGTTCAGGGCCACCGCAGGTGTCGATCGGCGCGAACCGTTGAACCCTGAGTTTCGGGAGGTGTCAGGGCTGCCTTGATGCGTAGACAGACGACCTGGTGGGCTTGTCGCGACCCCTTCCAGTCTCATATTTGATATCTGGGACCCAATATCTTCGTAGTCGGGTGGTAACCAGGGTCGGTCTGGAAATGTATTATCCAGAGCTTTCAGGTACGAGCGGGTAGGTGAGGCAAAAGAAACCTCATGCCAGGAGACTTTACGGTGCCTTGGACGGTGTGAAGGCGTTTTTATCGCTAGCGTCGCCACTGGCGAGCTGAACGTTGCTCGTTTAGGGGTCGTGGGTGGCAACGCAGATAACGCTGTCTCAAATACTTTGACTGACTGCGTGGCTGCGAATGGCATGGGCCTATCTTCGTCGGTATCACTATTGTCGTCCCCAGACCATCCATACAGGTCTTCCTCGCTTGATTTTGTGTTAGGCTTCTCATGCGCTGGGTCTTCGGTGGGGGTTGTGGGAAGGAGGTTAAAGAAGAGTTGCTGCTCAGGACCCAATGCTCAGTACTGTGGTGTTCTTGGGGTTTCGTTCCGTTGGTGAACCCGGGGTGTTCGTGGAATGATCCGCTCTTCCTCTAGACTGTCGCATTAAACAGCCATGTTAGGGGTGTGCGGGACAGGTTGACCTTCCCCTTAGCCTCGACTCTGCCAGGCCCTCGAGGGCGAAGTATGCATCTGATCTAATGGCGCTCCCTAATGCAAAGGCTGTGGCAATTGTGCCTGTTGGAGAATGCTGCTTGGATGGATGTCACTAGCTGGTGTGGGATACACTCGATCGTATTGCGACGCCGGCGGTTGATAGATACCTCCGGTGACGCTCGCTTGGTGTTTCTCATAGTTTGCAACCAGGCCAAGCTGTTGCATGCGCTGCTCACCATGTTGCCGCAGTTATCGCTCTTGAATGAGCTGCTGTGAGAGATGCAGTTGTGGAATGAGGTGCTGCGGAAGGAGCTCTTGCGGGAGGTGCTGTAGGTGAACTTGCTGTTGCTGAGCCTGTTGCTGCTGAGCCTGTTGCTGCTGAGNCTGTTGCTGCTGAGCCTGTTGCTGCTGAGCCTGTTGCTGCTGAGCCTGTTGCTGCTGAGCCTGCTGCTGCGACACCTGTAGTAGCTGAGACACCAGCTGTTCGTCCTGTCGCTAAAGGAGCTGTTCGACAGGCGGCTGTGGCAGACTCCCTTGTTGCCACTGCAGTTGCTGTCTCAGCTGCTTATTTTGCTGTTCGAGAGCCCGCCGTTGTTAGTCCTGCTGCTGTTCCTGCTGCAGGCGATGTTGGTACTGCTTGCTCTCTTGTTGCTGGTTCTGCTCTTGATGACTCTGCTGAGCTCGGAACTGCTGCTGCTCATGTAGGCTGATTTCCAAAGCCCTTTTAATCTGGGCGGAGTCAAAGCCGTCATCATGATCTTGCACGCCTGCTGGTTTGCTTTGGCCTGCCAGGAAGTGGTTGCTAGACTGGAAAATCTGTTGCTGACTGAGATCATATTGCGGTCGGGTCTCTCTATGCTTCGTTGAAGACATGGACAAAGAATGTGGCAGAGGAACTGGCGCTTTCGTTGCCAGTGGATGGCTGTTCTTATTGTTGCTAGTGAGGTCCACATAATCAGCATTAATTATACTTACATCGCCCTTCTCATCACAGTCCTGTCGAGTTATACCTTCCCTAGACCACTTGTTATTTAAGATCTTCTCCTTAAACTCTCGAGACCAGCGAAGCTGCCGCTGTTTCCTATCATCATTCCAGAACTCCTCTAGTAGGCTTTAGGCCTTCAGATTGCTCAAAGTATTTTTCAGGCTAGACAGGAGCTTGCCTCTAAGAACAGCCCAATGATCCTTGCTTAAGATATCCAGCCGAATTCCCAAAGTATGGGCAAGCTGCTGCAAGGATATTTCGTCATTCTCTAGAGTCTCATGGCCGTGGGATCTAGTGGCCAGCCACTTTAGCATTGCGACCCGGTCACTGGGAAGCCATATCACCTGCTTGGAGGTTCGAGTTTTGAGTTCCTGGAGAAACTTTCCGTTATACGTTCTTTGCGCATGGTCCTTCTGCTCGGGATCGCTGGTTAGCCAATGTTACCATGTTATACTTGAATCAAGTCCATGAAAATGGAGTCCACAACAACATAATGCAATAATAGAGGATAATGCTAAGAGTACCAGGTATTATAAGGGCTAAGAGACATAGACTTACTCCGGTGCTTGTGTACCCTATGTTTAGTGAGTTATTCTGTCGGAAGTGTGTGGGAGAGAAAAAAAATGATTCTCGTAGTGGATAGATCGATAGGATAAAACGATGACGCCGAGAACTCCTTGGCCAGAGTAAATCGCAACTGTGGTATATAAAGGTATATGAAATAGGAACGGTTGTGGTCCGCAAACCGGATGAACCGCCCTGACTACTTGGGTGAAGTGGACGTGCCAGCCTCACCGCACTTTTCATGCTGTTTGCATAGACCCTTGCTTTGTTTCTGGACCAGGATTAGTCTCCCGTTTGCCCCCCACCAGCCATAACGGGATTAACATTGGCAGCTAAACTCCCGCTCAGCTGCTAGTATCGCAATTTGCTCTTTCATCGCAACACATCGCCGGCGCACTCTGAGATATCTTTGCTACTGTCAAAGCTAGGCATCCGCTGGCATGCAACATGTCGACGCCTGAAAGGCCCCCTCTCACAGCCTCGGAAACGTTTGCATTTGATATGTTGCAGAGAGGCTTTGAGTGGAATGATTACAACCAAAACACACAGAAACTCATCACTGGGCTTCTCAAAGCGCACCCAAATATTATGGACTTAATAGAGGGTTCTCTCGACAGCGCTAGAAGCCCCCTCTTGAAGAGATCTTCCTTAAGCCAATAGAGCAGTCTTCCAGAGAGCCCATCTGGCCTCCCAAGAAGCAAGGTGTGGGAGGCGTTCCAAAAGACACGACCCCTATAGGAGGAGACCAGTAAGTGATCTGAGTTGCCTTATTCAATTTGAGCGATAGTCCCCATACTAACTCTGGATACAGCGCAAGAGAATCTCTCCCGTCGATTGAGCCCAGGTTCACCTTATCTTCCTTACCAACGGCTCCCAGATAAGCGGCCACCAGATAACGACAAAAGTGACGGGGAATCTACTGTCACCGGCGAAGCGGATAACAGCCGCATAGCCCAGCTACAAGTTGCTCATCAGGCTGCTCTCGATACCTTCCGTGACTCACTACACTGAGCAGTCGATGCCGAGCACGAGTTACACCGTCTCAGTCGAGAAATTCGAGTGGCTGAGATAGCTGTCGCCCAAAAGATGAACGCGCCAGGCAAGGGAAGCGGGAATAATACAAAGAGGCGGAATCGCGCAAGGAACAAGGGCAAACAAGCGGTACCGGTAGAAACTCAGCTGCAGTCGCAGCCATCTGCCGAGGAAGACGATCTCTTGGGACGGTATTGATGTAGGAGGCTGTTGGTAGGGATCGTGGTAATACCACGTCTACAGTGGTAATGGAAACTTTTTGCGTTCGGGAGATTTCAATACACGGTGACAGATATTTTGCCTCCGTCTACAAAGCAAGCACATGTGCACCGTGATCAATGATCATTCTATGGTATCTGGGAGCATCAGAGCACGTATCCATGGATCACAACTGATGGGATGAGGCGAAGATCACACCCAAAGCCCATCTTCATGGCGTCTCGCTAGGTTCGTCGTTCCACCTCCACCTCGTTCAACTCCTCTATCAACTTCTAGAGATCTGGTGTGGTTCTCCTGTGACCATCAGCTTTAAATCTTGCTAAGACTTCAGGGCGTGAGGTTGATTACCGGTGTTTATAGCTGGATTATCTGTAGTAGTAATGCAAGCCAGGGAATGGTTTATAAAACTATTCTTGTTGCCGAGTAAGTCCATTGAGAGTAGGCTCTGAGATGGACGTTGAACCAGCTAAGGGATGTGTGCGGCTGAGCTGCGGATTGCAGGTTAGTATCATTTCTCTACCTTTCAAGAAAGAGTTGCCCCGGAATCCACCCAGTGAGAACCCAAAAGTTGGTCGGTCCCTTCTTATTGTTAAGGTATATTATAAGGAATCATCTTAATATACAATATATAGAAGCTATCACACAATAGATAACCCCCCTAGAAATCGTAACACCATTTGTTGGGACGTATGTTGTTCCGGTGGAGGGGGTCGGTCGTACCTAGGTGAAGATGGCGGATGCCGGTGACACTCAACGATGGCATGGCCATGACAGGACAGATGCTATGCAATGACATCGAGCAAAGTGCTATCGGATGTGTTAGAGAGGGAGGGGTATTTTGTCGCGTCACTAGGAGTCGTGATATAGAACATACGGCTTGTATTGGAGGACGTCCCTGTTGCCGTTGCTCATGATGGAGCAAAACCTGAGCTCATACCGTCCAGCATATCTTTCCAGGAATCGACAGTTACAAGCTTCATCTCGAATCCCAGGTTACGCAGCCCACGGAGCTGTCACTTCCAAACTGCCGTGGATGAATACTAAAATACTTAGATATAAATAAATAAGTCACCCCATTCCCAAGGATTGCAAGCCAAGGTTTCTTCGTAAATAACGATGCGGAGAACACGAAGCCGAGGCGACCGCGGAATACATACGAAGGCACCGACCCCAGCATTCAAAGATTACTAGATACCATACTTGTCAACAATCTTCCACGCGACGTGGTTAATTTGGTCCGATAGTCACGCCAATTACACAAAGTAGATCCAGACAAATTTGCGTTCAGCTAAGTGAAGGGCATCTCGTTGCAGCCGCGAATCATTGACATTACGATGATCATGCTCAAGATGCGGGCTGGGGATCCATGTTCCATCATGCCATTCACATGATCTCCCATGCTGGGCGAATTCTATACGTGGGCTACTGGGCAAGCGACGGCTTTGCGTCGGCTCCTTTGACTTCAGGCGTAGATGCGAATGAAGCATCAGCATCTGCACTAGCATCGCCAGATAGAGCTACAACTATCCATTGCATTTCATCCTGCGCCGTTTGCATTCGTTAATGCGAGACCCTAGCGTTACTCACAGAATGCACGTTAAGATGCGGCGGACGGCTAGAAAGGAATAAGTCCCGATACCGACTGATGACGGCAACGAACATCGATCGTTCTGTTCGCACGAATAAAGCGCTCATGGAGCCATGGTGCATCAGGAAGATGCTATGGGCCCGTAGGAGATCTCGAAGAACGAGGTTCGCCGGCTTCATATCTTGACTCGAATATTTATTTCGCTACTCAATGGCCTCGCTGCGTTTGGTGGGTAAGCGTGGCGACGAAACATGTTCTTCCTATTGACCTTATCTCGCTCATTGAGTGCCGAGCCAAGCGAACCCCGAGGCTTAAACATCTGAGTCTGGCCACCCAGCCAAGTGGGGAGTATAAACAATCCGATGATACACAAGGCGATGTAAGGGGACAATCAGTGCTGGTATCATGTAGAGTCAACATGCGAATTGAGAAGGTGAGCCTCAAAGCACAGTTACACACGCTGGGGCCGTTAGAAATAACATTCTCTTACGGATCTCTTACGGATCTCTTACGGATCTCTTACGGATCTCTTACGGATCTCTTACGGTTCTCTTACGGATCTCTTACGAATCTCTTACGGATCTCTTGCTGATCTCTTATGGATTTCTTATGGATCTCTCACTTTTTTGAAGATCTCTCATAGACCTCTTATACACCTCTTACAGTTCTCTTATATGTCTTTCACAGATCTTTTATAGATCTTTTACGGATCTCTTATGGATCTCTTATGGATCTCTTATGGATCTCTTATGGATCTCTTATGGATCTCTTACGGATCTCTTACAAATCTCCTATGGAACTCTTATCTTTTATAGATGTCTTATAGATGTCTGATAGATCCATTATGAATATCTCCCGGATCTCTCCCGGATCTCTTCCTGGACTAGAAGGTTTGTTCGTCGAGCTCGTGGTCGGGGGAAGATAACACGGCGTCTAACGCCCCGCTCGTGGGAACTATAAGCAGTAAGATGGGCAGTAAGAGAACCAGTTGGTCTAGCCTAGATCATTTACACATTTGAATCTATGACAGATAAGCAGAGCCTCTGGCCAGAGCAGCTTCGCTGCACGACCATACCTTTCGATGGGTGCCTGAAATTGCCTCCTTTCAATTTCCGTTGCATCTCGCACGAAGTCATAGTTCAGCTACGGCGAAGTCCGGGACAACAAAAGAGGGAACGCTTCAGTCCACTTCAAGCCTCGGTATCTGCCTACAAAGGCGCACTTCAGAGTCTGCGTCTGCCGCTCCTTGCTCTCGTTCAAAGTAGCTTCGCTCTCATGATATGTTTCTTTGACCTCTTCTTTTTGCTTCACTTGTCCCCAATAATCCATGCTCTTTATTCAACCTCCGGCCGAGTTGTTCTTTCATCATGGCTTTGTGGCGCGACCTAGGCTTTCTTTGATTACAAGCAATCAGCAGCGAGCGTGGGAGAACCCCGCCACTATCGGCATTTCTAACCTAACCTTACCGTCCTTACGTTTACGTCCAAGCACCACACTCTCTCACACAGACGCCCTTTTCCCTACAAGTAGCCCGTCCTCCCAATCGACAAAGTAATGGCTCCTTCTTCGTTTCTTATCACCGATACCCAGCAACCGCTGCCAACCATGGCACATACCCGAGCGAGCCAGGCCGCTGGCGCCGATGACGATCAGAGCGAGTTGACTACACAACTCAGCGGGGATGTTTCAGTTGCGACGCGAGGCATCAAGAAGGCCACATTCAACCGCCGCGAAGTTCTGCCTGCTGGCTCGACGGGTAATATATCCTTGTACCTACTACTGACATTCAGTCTAACATCTGACAGAGCCTCTGAAGAACGTGAAAGACAGAATGGTACCACCGAAATCGAAATATGTCGATCGTTCACTCAGAGCCAGACAAACGCTTCGTTTCCTCCAATCCCCGAATGGTTCGACACAGACAGTGGCGATTGATGCGATCAAGGCGATAGATCCTGGTTACTTTCGGCTGCGGATCATGGCAGGCTGGCCAAATGACGCTACCAAAGATAGCGAGCCTTGGAGTCCAAGCTGGGACGAACGCAAAGGCATGTTCCAGGCATGGGTCAAGAACCAGATGATAAAGTGGCTTGGCAGCATGACCCCAGCAGATGTCGATAAAGCGGAAGAGTTGCGTAAGGTTACCGAATTCGCACCGCCTAAACAGGCGTCATCAACGAATCCCGAGAATGCCCGCCCCAGTCAGGCTGCTAAAAGTCCTCCGAAACTCGTTGATGCCATGAATGTTGCCTCAAACAAGCTTGCTGGCAGACATGTCGAGGCGGAAATTCACTCCCAGCATCTCCCTCCACTCATATCTCATCCTTCATCTGGTACCCTTGGAACCCGGCCGATCCGCTTCGCGCCTGACACTGCAGCCTTCCTCCAAGACAGAACAGCACCAGAGCAGCCGGTTGACGGAGAGCAAGCGACACCTCTGGTTTCAGGCCCCCAATTGCCCAAGAAGCCCGTCAACAGCCTGACTTTTGGTCACACTGAACCATCGCCTGCGAAGTTTTGCGATAAGATACCACGATCCGTCCCCCGAACGGAGACTATCGCGCACAAAGAAGTCAGCCCTCAACCAGAAGTCAGCCCTCAGCCAGAAGTCAGCCCCCAACCAGAAGTCAGCCCTCGACCAGAGATCATAGCACCGCAGTACTCGGCTAGTCAGGAACCACATGTCATTGCCCCTCTCTCGCGTTCTCCAGCCATCCCCATCGCAGAGCTGGAGTATATCAGTGATATCGCCTCCGAGTTCGCAGGAAGTGACATCCCCTATTGCACAGCTATTGTTCAGGCTCTATCCCACCAAGGCTCTTCTCAGACTGAGCCCTCAGCTTCTAGAGTCCCAAGCAGGTCATTGGTCCCAACACCAACAAGAGTTGAAGTAGAGCCTCTGACACTTCTTGCCAGCTCAGATGACATGCGTTGCCAGAGCCAAACCGTCTTAGAACAATCAAGAGCTGCCCTGACAGAAGGAAATATCCAGAAGCTTGGTGCTCAAGGGAGAGTTTCGTTTCATGAAGGTCATTGGGTTGAAGGCTCGATTGCCTCGCTACACGAGACCGCGCTTGACAAGAGTTCGGGCCTACCTCCTAGAGAATGGTATGAGTGGTATAGGGCGCGACACAGGGAACAAAAGAAGCAGCAGCGCGAAAGTTGATTACTTCTCGCACGGGTGTGCGGTTTGGCACTGAGTTTGGTATGCCTGGAGAGGGGTTGGATATGTAGAGATTTCGGAGTAGAGCTTTTAAACACGACATCTGTAGCTCATCCAGTGTTGTTTGTCTAGTCTAAGCCATTGCACCGGGTTTCAAGTGTCTTCTGCTGATGACTTGATTATTGTAGCTTCTGATTCTGCCGTCTTGTT
Organism: Stylonectria norvegica; assembly: GCA_014621405.1. Classification (NCBI taxonomy): domain Eukaryota; kingdom Fungi; phylum Ascomycota; class Sordariomycetes; order Hypocreales; family Nectriaceae; genus Stylonectria; species Stylonectria norvegica. The sequence continues at coordinate 11,635 of JAANBC010000188.1, forward strand.
CAACGTGGCAAAGCTTAAGATGAGTTCCACACTAAATAGGGGCATGAGATAACATTTACGATTGATCATAAATTAGTGATGAGATAGGCTTACTACGTAATTCTGGAATACACAAAACCCACAGTGTTTGTCTTCTTAAAACCGATTTACATCTCAATCGAATCGACCTCCTCTCCTTCCATATTGCCTCGTGTGCATTTTCGTGGAAGTAAATGGTAGTTTGGCACTGGCCAATTCTCACCATCTATATACCAGTAGAAGTAACCTTTCGAAACTTGCTCTGAATGAAGTAGATCATCGAGAGTTGAACGTAGTGCTCTCGCCTGGGCATGAGGATGTGTCATCTTTCGAAGGAAGACATTGCCTCCCTCGTCATGGCTTCGTAATCCGCCAGTATTGACATCGCTGTCGTTAAAAATCCATGCAGCTGGCGTTTTCAAGTTGACCAGAAAAGCCTCAAAAGCGATTACCTGGCGACATATCCTGCTGATGCGGACGACTCCCTCAACGGCATCTCGTAGTTGTCGATCCAAGGTTGATTCCAGATCGGCGAGAGCCTGAATGCTCGAGTAATCGATAACACGTTCTTCCCGCCAAGGCCGCCATGACCAGATTCGCCTATTACTCCTCTCTACCTCGATTTCCTCCTCTGCATACCATCGTATGTTTTCAGCGGCAACCATCATACGACTGATTGCCAGCTTAGTCTTGGCCAAGACCATGAGGAGCGAAATGATCCGCGGTAGTTCCCTGCCATCGGGCGGGTCGCGAGGCTCCTCTCCATCAACTGAGATGGCCCATTGCAGGAGGCCGTCGATGACCAAGTCGACTGACGACTGCATCTCCACATCGACCACATCCTGGGCGAATAGGCTGCAGACCGGTCGTAGGCCGCTGTATCGGGTGTCAGAACTGCTGCTGGCGCAGTCGGATATAACTCGGCAAGGCTCAATTAGTGTTTCGGCACTGGGTCGATGCATGTTGAGGAGACGATGCCGGTATTCATCAAGAATTCGGTTGATGGTCGGGGGAAGAGTGTGCGGGATAGCAGCCAGAGGTATCGCATTTTGCAAGGCTCCTTCTGGGTAAGAGGTTAAGAACAGCATATCGTCGTCAGAAGGCTCACAGAGTTCGAGGGCTGCGATGAGAAAGGGCAACTTAAAGTTCACAGTTCGCAGCCATCCTACAAATACCTCCTGAGACACATCCGCCCAGTCGGCGCGTGCGATTGATGTGTAGTTCAGAACAGCACCTGTGGTCTCATTATATAACTGGTTGTACTGATAACCAGCATACTCCCAGTTCTTCTGTAGTGTCCGTTCAAAGGCGTCGTTATCCTTGTCGGAACTCTCCCAGATTTGCATTGCGCGCCTCATGAACAGAGGCATAAAGAAGTAGCTCGAGGCATTAAGCGCTGCACTCCGGATTGAATGTATGACTTGTTGCTTTGGTGGCGGAGGGATAAACGTTGTGTTCTCACTGCTATGAATAGCAGGCCTGGTGACGGGATTGAAGAAGATACAAGGAATCAACTCTAACGCATCCGAAGATATCCGATCTACTTGTTTGGGTAGATTGATTGTGGCGATTGAACGACTGGCAACTAGCGGTTGTGGCTCCGGCTGGAGCCATACCAATAAACTAGACACAGCAAAAGCGAAGAGGGCGAGCATGACAACGAGAGTGAGAAGCGGATACATCGATCTTCTTATAGGGGGGGGGAAGGCTCTCGGCTGGACGACTGTCTTGGTCGCTGTCTCTCTGCGAGCCTGAATCTTCGCCTTCGCTCTCTGGGTCATGGCTGCTCGAATCTTCGCCTTCGCTCTCTGGGTCATGGCTGCCCGAATCTCGAAAATTTGCAACCGGGTAAAGCGCATTTTGGCCGTCTTCTTGGTCGGCCTCCTCATCCTGGTTGTCTGGTTCGAAGAGCTCTACTCTCCCGTAGTCCACTATAATGCCTGGCGGGGGGGGGCGAAACCAGCTGAGGAGGTTGACTGAAGGATGAAAGATGTGTGCGATCAAAATGTATAGAAAGTGGTCGATCTGGAGAGGGAATGAAGTCGTCGTGAAAGCAAAGTTCTACCCGCTGGTAGGAAGGGAGTCGTGCAATTCCTGCTCGCGACCGGCGCGTCTCTGACTCAGACTCGAGGGGCATGAGGCCAATTCCAACGCGCATCGCGCGGAAGCCCGCAATGGGATGATCTGGACGGGGTGACTGTCCTCGTATCGTGGGAGTTTGCCGCTTGGTGTCCTGCTGTTGCTTCTCCATCAATCGCGCACTTCTCCGACGAGACGGGGGAATTTCCGGCATCGCCGGAAGAGGGATCGCGGGTCGCATGGCTTGTGTTATCGGATAATCTTTTGTTGTTCGTAGACCGATAATATAACCGAGCAGTACTCCAAAAATGAAAATGGCGATGGGGAGTACCTGCAACTCGAGTGGCGGCTGCGTTCTTATCCTCGGCGAAGCTGGAGAGACATACTCGAGGTAGCTATGCAGGAAAGGCCAAAGGCCCATGGCGGCGAAGCTTTATAGGCGTTGGTCGCCGTGTGTGTGCGCCGTGCGTATGCCCAAAGCGCATGGCAGCGAAGCTTTATTGGGGCATCAATTTGGAGTTTGGACAGCAATACGAGGAACCAAGGATCAAGCAAAGGGCAAACAATTCACCCCCCTTGCAGCCACGTCTTCGCACCGGATCAACGCTTGGATCTAGCGCTAATGCTGGATGGGTGGATGAAACATGGGTGCATCGGAAGATGTGGGGGTGGCCGATGCGCTGGGGGGGAGGGGTTTCTGAGTTCTCGGCTGAGGGACGTGACTAGCACTAGCAGCTTTCGCTAGCCCTAGGTGGTAGGCTACCTACTTAGGATTAGAGTTACTAACAAGTACAAGCAGGCACACAACCGGAACTTGGATCAACCAAGCCACCCTTCCTTGCTGCCTACAGTATGCTACTTGGGCGTGATTGATTGATTGATGGTGGCGCACGATGAGGAAGCATTGTCTCTCTACAGCATACAGATAGCCAACTTCTGACTCCTAAAACACCTGGCGATCTACTCATTATCGAGAACAATGCCATATCCGACCAGCGCGCACAGGCGAGATCTCCACCTTTCAACGCTCGAAACAAAACCACGAACGCTCTTGAGACCGCAAGACCAGGTCACTCAGAAACTTGCCAACTGCGGCAGGTACGTGCGAACCCGATCGCAAACCCAATAACCCGGACAAATTGAAGTTATCCCGGACTGCGGAACGTGAGAAGATGAAAGCTTCACCCCGAAACCCAACACTCCACAAACGAACCATCACGGATTGCGGGACGTGAAAATCAAGACCCCGAAATCGACATTTGTTATTACAAAGCCACCTTCAGAACAGACGTCCTCTAGAGTGCGGGACAGGAAGAATCATGCCTTGAAACTAAAGTTGCGAAATAAGTTGGAGGTACCGGAGTCGACGCTCTTATTGTGCGAAGAGCAACACCCAAGCCCCTTCAGTATGATAAGGAGCTGAAGCTGAGGGGTTGAGTGGAACTTGGAGAGCAGACAAAAAGCCGCAAGAGGTGAGAGATGCAGCAGGAGAGCGCCAGAGGGTGACGACAGGGCGACAATGGAGGCGCCAAGTGCGGGAGACAGTGAGGAAGGGCACACAAAAGCTGCTCGAGAGTGTCCCAGTGTGGTCTGCGATACCATTAGAGCTGCTTAAAGTGGACACAAAAAGGTCCAAGACTCAGGCTAAAGGGACAGAGGTTGTGGAAGAGCACACAGAGGAGGAGGCAAGGAGAGGCTCAATACCCGGGGAGCAGGCTCAAACTTCGGCTTTTAGAAAGAGATCTCTAACTCATCAACCCGAGAAGTACACTCTAAATTTTCAGGTTGCTAGCAACTACTTCCGGCCATAGACTTGTGTCTCTGCCACGAGCCCAGCCAGGACGCAGAAGGATATGCCCAGAGACAGCCGCCCTCTAAGCCCTCCTAATCCGCTCTCCTGCCTGTTATTTGGAGCGCCCTTCCTCTGTTGGGCTGATCTTTTTGTTTTCCGCCTGAGAGAACTCTGAGGTCTCGAAACCTGAAATGAGACACTCGATTCGGACCTTGTGAGAAACTTGACACTAGATACATTCATGCTTCCTCCGACCAAGTGTACACGAACAACTTTTCAATCGCGGCATGCACATTTCTCGCAGCAGTGATGATGTCGTTTCGCGCTGCTCTGATATGCAAAGTTGACGCCTGCTCTGCGAAGGCTAGCCTCTCTTTGGCAGACCTTAGTTCCGCAGCTTGCACCTCGTTGACCTCGCCTATAATCTCCAGGAAGCCACGCAAAGCTTTCACCTTTAACTCTGCCCTTTGAAAGATATCATACAGCAGGTTTCCACGCGAAGCCAATGCTATGATGATAGTACCCAGATCGCTGCTGCTCTTGATGGTACCCGGGAGCCTTTGTCCAACTGGCTCGATGACATCTCTCAGGTGACACGTGGTAGAAGAGAGGGAGCGTAACATATCTTCAAGCTGCTCCCGTGGCCACTCCGCTAGAAAGCTGATATGGATCTTCCGGATGCGACTTAGAAGCCGGTCGACACGCTTGAAATACTCGACAAGATGTTCTCTCGGTGATAGTTGTCGAGTGCATATTCGAATTGAGGAACACCAACCTTGGAAGAACGAAGGCTGATGGTTGGGGTCGAGAGCTGCAGAACTCTCAATTTCGTGTAACAGGCGTGACAAGTCCTTGTATGTACTCTTGAATGTCAACTGTAGAGACTTGTCGTGTGCAGTGAGCGCGTCCAAGACATCTGTCCAACCCTGCCGGATGCTTCCCACCTGAGTCTTCATAGACTCATCACTAAGGCCATGCTTCTCAACGAGGTAAGCTAAATCGTCGGGGGCATGCGCCAGTTGCGCAACCCAGTGGTCCAAGTCATCCACCGCTTTCAAAACAGTCTCTGGTGACCTGAAAATGGGCGTGGGCAGAGGAGTCTGCACTGGTGTGACAAAGGTCATGGTGGTGGTGGTGTACGCATGTTGACCAGGAGCTTGGTGTGAACCGCGTGATGAAATGTTGCCAAAGGTAATCAACCAGAGAAGTGACATGACCGCAGATTGAAACTTGGCAATCACTGCCGCCCAGAAAACAGAAGCGCCATACACAGCAAACAAAACCATCGCGAGGACGACCACCAAGAAAAAGCCGTAGCATCTTAACCTCAAAAACGTGAACACAGACGCTCTCCAACGACCTCGCGCTCTACCGCTCCGGCTCCTCTGCGCATGCTCCTCCGGCTCGTCTTCGTCATCGTGGCCGGCAAAGGGAAGCGAGGGGGTAGAGCCATAGAAGAAGAACTTGGAGTTGTTCACAATGCTGTAAGTGTTGCGATTGTGCGTATTTCCCTGCGTTAGATTGGGGCCTACTGTAGTCCGTGGACTTGACTTGGGCTCTCCTTGAGTCAAGTTGGCTGAACCATCTTCGGTAGAGGTCTCGGTAATCTCCTGGGGCGGCCTAGAAGATACAGCACCTATGAAAGATCCAGGTATGAGGCTGGCAGACTCACCAGCCATGGGTTCATCCGTCCGGTGTTTCGTGATCAATTCTTCCGCGGGTATTGAAGGGGCAAAGGGGGGACCTCTATGCTTCTCTGCGTCTCGTGGAGGCCCATCCGCAGCGAAGGCACTGCTTTTGCTAGAGGTATATGAGTTCCCAGCCTCAAGACCTGCTGGAGTTGGCGCGCTCAAATTATGGGAACTTCGCGACGTGGAGCTTTCTGGATTGTGCGCCGAGTCTCGCACTCTCGTGGCAGATGCTGTGTGCGCTGAAGTCTGGCACGCGCCCGATGGCGAACCTTCTTGTTCGAGCGGTGCAGACTGGCTCTTGTCTCGGGCTGGCTTGCCTTGGTGAAGCGTGGTATCACAAACAGAGTGTTTGGTCTTCTTGTGAGGGTCTGGCTCGTTTGTGGAAGGATGGGACTTTGCGATAATGCCCTAATTCACACACACATAGCCCATCAGCAAAGGATTTGCCGAGATCAAGTTTTCCCATGGTGAACTAACCTCTTGGTAGGTACTCGACCTTGCGCCAGTGGATGTCCCAGAACCCGTTGTACATGACTTATACTCGCTTTCGGGCCGATTCTCGTCACGTCGCCGGGTAGCCTCTTCTGGAGGCTCAGTCGTCTCGGACGCCTGGACTGACTCTGCCCGTCTCTCCTATAAAGCATGAGTGAGGCCAAGGCCAATACATTTCCTTGATGCAAAGGAAAAATACACATACCTGTCTCCTCTTCCTCCGTCTTTGCAGTCGCAGAAATGCGCTTGGGGGTTCAGTTCCAATGTCATCGGACATCTCGACAGGCTGCACAAGGAAGCTTTTACCACGTCGAAGCAATAATCGAGTAACGCAGCAGAGCAGAGAGAAAGGCTCAGTAAATTCAAGTATAGAGCAAAGTTACGGGTTGATGCCTCAGGCCCAACTCAGGTGCATCATCCGCGCGAAGTGAGAATTGACAGCCTGGTAAGTATCTTTCGTTTGTTGGAAACTTCTCAATCTTGAAACACTGAAAGACAATAATAAACCTGGATGACGCCTCAGGCCCACTGCAAGTGTTACGTACAAGAGAACGGACTTATCATAGTCGGAGGTGGCAGCTTTTCAAGTTTGTCAAGTTCCCAAACACCTTCCGGCGATGCGCATTTTGTGCCACACTCGCGAAGAAAAACAGCCAACAAAAGAAAGACTCCGTCCGCGCCTTTTATGTTCCCACGTACATCTACTGCTCGATCATCATGCCTATCCCCTCCACTACGGCGCAGCGGGCTCGGACCATCGCTGTCATCATTGGCGTCGCCGCCTTCAGCTATTTGGTGGCAACAATCTTCCGACAAAGCCCCCGAGAACAATACTTGACAACTCAATCACACGAAGAAGCTACAGAGAGTGTTCTCTCGCCCGCTGGACTCATCTGCCGCAGCCACTATGCTATTGCTCGCCTACAACCTTCATCCCCCGAACACAGCACGACACTCCTGTCCATACTGAACCTTGATGCATCAGAGCCGCCATTCTACCCACCGGACGATTGCGCCTACCCGTTCTCCCCAAACTATAAGGAAGCCAAAGAAAAGGTTAGCCTTGCCTGGGAACAGGTTAGTGGCGCATATGACGGAGGCATGCGAGAGTGGAGGGATGCGTTTGCGCTCGCCGCAATGACACTTCTCAACGACACCTCGAGGGTCGTGTACCTTAAGGAGGTTCTGCCGAAGATCACTGGAAAAGGACGCTCGGTGGAAACATGGCAGACCATTTGCAATCGGGTCAAGCTGTTGTAACTCAAGGAAACGCCGCTGGGCGTTAGCTCTCAAGCTGGGAGGAGGTGACAAGTGGATGTAATGCTGAAAGATGATCGAACAGTACATCAATGTCACGCCATCTTTGGATATTTGAAGCTGGCATTGTTAGTGTAGGATCCGCGAGGGCGCGTGTCTAGGGGGATTCGCGCAAGGAGGACAGAAGTGTGGCCAACACCGCAGCTAACTCAAAGTCCTACCACATTTGCCGCGCTGCAGAATTCTGTTCATACCGTGATTTATAGCCTCATTCGACGCACGCTCATCAAATTAGCCACCCACCGTTCAAATCCAGAGGGATGCCACGAAGCACGCATCTGAATTTCCGCGCGCGCCCAGCATTGAGCACAGGCCGAGAGAACAGCAAGAGAACATTGTCGTGTCAATGGCACGATGTCTTGCATTCAAAGTGATGAATGCACGGGAAACGGGGACGAAAGATTGCACGGGCAGGCGGAGAGGACTGCTATGTTGCTCACCAGCCGAAGTAAGGTTCTCCTGGTTGACAGCAACTCTCTTAGGCAATTCTGCGAGCTCAAGGGAGAAGTCAACACTACGCTGGACTGCAGGATAGCTCGCAGCCAGTACAGTCGAGCGGTATGGAATGAAGGTGGATTTGAGGATGCGTGAGATGGTGGATATTTGAATCGCGGTCGCGTCCTTTTCGTGCCACGCCGTCGGATCCCACGGATGCGCGAGGCCTCAATGGGCTTGCGAGTAACTTCAATAGCCACTGGGCCGCTCAAATGTTCGAAGGGGTTGTCGCTGCAGAAGACAAGCGATGACGGAGTTGAGTCGGCGAGAACGTTACTGCCACTTGAGGTTTAGGGGGGTTGAAGTAATAGGTCAGCGCGTGAAAATCATGAACCGGGTCACCTTGACAACTTGTCGCTGGAATCGCGCGCATTGTCGAATGATAGACACGAGAACGTGAGGAACAATGCCTGCACTACGGCCAGTAGATGCTGGCGAAGGAAGTCTGGCGTCGCGGTCGCGAGGACCCGCGCGCGGTTGCCGAGGTCCTGGAAAGTGAGACGCAGCTTGCGAATGATGGCAAAACCGTCTGTGAGCGCGAACCGATGGACCTCTGCCTGTGGGCTCCATGTAATGACTCGAAAGACGGCTGGAAGACGCGGCGGGCGACACGATCGTCTGTCCCTGCGCAGACGTCAAGAGGCGAGCGCGGCTGCCGGGAGTTTCGTCGTGTAGTTGGTTTAGGCCTTCACAGACCATCCAGACCAGACCGCCTCTGTAAAAAAGCATCCAGCAAAGGTTCGCCATGTTCATCCTACGATGGTCGCGACAGCAAGCGTTTGACCACTCCGTGCAGAAGATACCTGGGTACTTGGCGTCAGCGTGAGCCGGCTAAGACTTGGAAGTATCTCGGTACTTTATTCCCCGCGCCAGATACATGGACCTGGTACTGGAGACACGGACCTGATCACCAGGGCACAACCACAGAGCCGGTGACATCAACACCTCTTGAGCTTCCCTCTGGACTGGAAAGTCGGATCTGAACTTTGGCACTCTCTTTACTGAGAAAGTGGTCGTAGGTCTGGCGATACTGCGCAAAGGCGAGGACAGGATCGCGCAGTCGGTGTCGGGGTAGCATTGCACGCATGTACCTCCTGTGTTACCGTGAATTCGAGACAAACGGGCACCAACGGCAGATCAAAAAGGGACACCGCCCTCACTTGATAGACATGTCGGTTTTCCCTCCTCCATCATTTCGATTTTCTTCCACGAGGCACAATATTGCTCAGGCCTCATCGTCCTGCCCTCGCCACCATCCACGCCATCGCGACGGCCCACGCCAACTCCGTATGTGAGCAGCCATTCCATACGTTGTGCCTTCCAACGCGACGCCATCATTTGCACGCGCGTCGTAGCCACTGGGCACATGTCCTCCTCTTTCGCCTTGCTGACACGAGACAAACCCAGCTTTGAAGACTGTTCCACGCTGCCGTCAACGAAGCGTCGAGCATCACCATCACCATCACCATCCCCTTGGGCAGCTTTCGTCGCCCCGTGGGAACACTCTTTGATCGACATCGACGCCTGGAACGAGCTTGCCGTACCCTCGTTCGGTTCCTCGCTTTCCCAATACTGGCCGCCGCAGGTCTCGACTGATCGTCGTGTGGTCGCTCGACTGTGTCCTGACGTTAGTTTCCTTCCGCCCTTGGCTTCGCTGCATCGCGGAAGCATGCCCCTGTCTGTGGTGTTGCTGACTCTGGGTAGATAAACATCCACCTGCCGATCGCATCCTCGCAAACGACCGTCCTTCGCATATTCGTCCACAGCTCCGACCTTCAGAGCCTTCCATACGCACTGCCCGCCAAGTACAACCGTCGACCGCGCTACATCAGATCACCGCCAACAAATACACGTGAGTTGATCTGAATCAGTTGCAGGCGCCGTCCGGTTCATCCAGAGACGCCCATGCCAGTGCTCATTTGCCACTTTGTCCAGTGACCTCGCATATCGTCCATCAGCACGATCTCCCTCCTTCACGTCCAAGCTTCTTCATCTTCTTGCGGGTTATTCGTCGGGGAAGCTTTCGAGCAGCCGGCCTTTGCTTCAAAGTTGATGACGCTCACGTCTTGGTCGTCGTCCGAACTCGTTCCCTCAACACTTCCGCCGATGCTTTCCCTGTCGCGTACGAGCCTGTCCCACACGCATCCCATGTTGACTCATAGTGCCTGCGTGTGTCGAGAGATCCTTCACCTTCGCTACACCCATCATCTTCTTGCGCCAGACATCCGGCGAATGCCTCCCCGACCAACCTAGTGGTGTCAACGAGAGCCATGACAGACAGGAGCACTCTCTGCCAAGTAATACAGCTGTACCGTCGAGACACCGCGTGCCCCATGTAGATTTCGATATCCACGTCATTTCCAACACACTACCACACCTAGCACCTCATTACCCCAGGTCGCCGTGCCACTTGCGAGCGACGCTTCGGAGCCGGTCGGCATCTTTGATGTTTCAATGGACGGCAACATCCTGCGTCGCGATGTTTTCGGCCGTCGACGAGAACCTCGGACGCATCGTCTCCGAGTTCGATCAAAATCTTCGTGCCTAGAAAATGACCATGCACTTCACTTCATCGGCGTATGGTGAGGGTGCTCATTGCATCTTCCAAGCTCAAGTGAGCTGCGTCGCACGATAGCAGCAACCTCTCCCAACTTGATCGACGAACCGAGCTTCCCTTCACACGCGGGGAGATGGCGAGAGAAGAAACGGTGCCCTTGCTACCAATTTGGACTCGTTTTTGCCCCCTCAACTTCTTTATGCTCGCTCCTTGTAGAAGCCAAAGCCGCGACGAAAGCTGACTTTTCCAGGTGCACGATGTCACAGACTGATCGCAAATTCGCTTTGTCTGTAAGTGACAAGGTCAGAGGACTGGTCAGGACAGACCTAGAGGAGGTGTGGCCTGGTGGGGAATGGTGCCCCGCTAAATTTTGGCCAGGAGATGGCATGGGGCATATGGCGATTTGCTACGTCAGGAGCATCACCAAGGATTGGACTGGTATGGGTTGGGATCTCGCCGAGCTTTGGGGCGAGAACAGCGACCGTGGGTTTCTCCACGCGGCGGTACACAGCTGCCACGGCAGAGGACGCCCTCCTAAGCTCAACCAGACGGCCGCAAAGCAGGCCCGAGCGGAAGTGAAGACCCACGTGGCCGCCGCGAAAAGAAGAGCTGAGGAAGTCCCGCCGCCAAGGAGGCGTTCAACTTCCGGGGAAGAGCAACCCGCCAAGAGGCGTCGAAACTCCTCTGGAGAGCAGCCGGCCAAGAGGCATCAGCCCAGCTTCATCGTGCTCAGTTCTGACGACGAGGTTGAGCCAAATGAGTCGCCGCGTGATTCAGCCTTGCGGAACCTCCGAGAAAAACGAGAACTGACATACAGTGATATCAACATCTGTATGGATCTTGTGCAAGTGCGCGCGAATTGGGCATGGTTCGAGGCGACGTGCCTCCCCAAGGAGCTTAATGTACCCGCAACCAATGCTGAGCATCTTCTGTTCTTTGTCCGCCACCAGAGACACTGGTCCCTGGGGCACTTCGATAAGGGGCGTCGGGTTCTGGAGCGTTATAGCTCCCTCCCGTCTTCCGAGGCCAAGTTGGATGACTTGCGGGGATGGATCAAGAAGCACGTGGTTGCTGCAACTGGCAAGGTGGTGGATAGCATGCCTGTCCACGAAATGGTAATAACCCCAAGAGCCACCCCTAGTCAAGGCTATTGTACTAATGAACGGTTAGCCCTGCCAAAAGCAGACAATGCGTGCGGACAGCGGACTTCACGCTCTCGCAACAGCGGCGATGCTGGCCCTTGGATTCCAACCCGTCGATCATTTGATCAATCCAACAGCGGTGAGAGACAGGTTGGTTGATATCCTCGAAAGACCAATTCCAGAAAACACGCTGGTGCTGTCATCGCAGGCAAGCTCGTCTCACACTGCTCGAGCGGATTCGGCGTTGTGGTTTTTGTCGGCTCCCGAACCTGCCTGCTTGGCGACAGTTAGTCCCCTCCTTTTGGGGGGACCTTCCGTGGGAGATGGGATCGTTGGTGAGGAGCAGGAAACTGCCGAGGAGGAGGTCGATGAAGAGGAGAAAATTGGTGAAGTGGAGGAGGCTGGCGAGAGTCAGCTTCTAGTTCTTAGAGGCCCACGTACCGGACAGTGACTTTGAACTTGGAGACTGAGGAAGAAGGGGTTGAGGGTGATAACAAGGGACAGGGCAAGTAATTTGAGCAGGCGCCGCTGGGCTTGGAAGGATATGTAGTTCGGAGTGCACCGGTTGGGGTCGGGTTGGGGCTTACTATATGCATTTAAAATGCCTGGTTAATATTTTCATATTTTGTTGGTTTTGAAAGATGCTCACTCGGTGAATGCTTGTCCATGACCTAGCGAAAGACTCATTTTAACAACAGTCGGACCCCAGGCGTGAAAACGAAGAAAAAGTATAAGGGACTTGCCGCTTACATTGAGAAGACGCAAACCCAAGGACGAGGATATCCTCCGGGACAATCATAATGTCCGTAGACTTCGGGGATCTGAAACGACAGTGCCGGTTGGCCATTGAAAGAAGGTGTTACGGCGGCGCAAAGCATCGCCGATGACACGCTTTGGGGGGAAGGCCGCGAGGAGACTCGTGACATGTTCGACCACGAGATGCGACCTCGACAGCCATTTATTGCTAGGTGGGAGTGCTCACTCGAAAAGAGCCACAGCGATGATCGCGTCTCGCCAGGTGAAGGTGAGAGAGGTGGAGCAATATATTAATTGAGAAGGCCAAAAGGAGAGAGCAGCACGTCGACAAGAATCGAAAGGCCAACGAGGCGATTGGGACTTCGAGGAGTGGACGAAACCGGCAGTGCAAGGGTGAGAGAGAACAAAGAAAAGCGAGAATTGAGGAAGGGCGAGGGTCATGCGCGAGGCAAATTAGCGAGAGGAGACAAAGGGGAAAGAATGAGGGGTAAGCGAGTTAAGAAGGACAAGGAGCTGAACGGTCTCCACTGTAACGGAGCGCGTGAGTGTGTGTGGGACAAGCAGCTCATTGACACACGCCCCTCCCTCTTGATTCCCATTGTTTGCTTCTTTGTTCACCGGCCTCGTATTCATGCACGCAATACCAGGTGGCATGCTTGTGGCGTCATCACCTTCCGGACTAGTTAATACACAGTGTCGACTCAGACGACTGCTAAACCCTATATAGTGATACGAGGCTATTAAAACAGTTATATTCCCGCTAGTTATATAAGTAATAGTGCGATTACTGCACTAAGCACTAGCTTAATTATAAAGTTAGTAAAGTACTTATATAAACTAATTATATCTCTCTACTTAAGACTTAAGTAAATATATTATAGTTAAGTAAAATTATAATTAATAAAATATAGAAAAGAGTTATACTTAATTATTTATTTTTATTAATATAAATCTTTTATATAAATTTACTCTTTCTACTACAAAATTGTTATAATAGATAAAAATCTTCAAACACTATAGCTTCTTTTTTTTAATATTTCGACTGTTGGCTGTTTGCTCTTCCCGTCGTTGAGAGACCGGGAGTTAGGGGGAAGGGTGAGCGGGTTGGTTGGCGATGGATCGTGTTAGTTGCCCGTCGTGGCTCGCTCGCTCGCCGGTCCGTCCCCGCAAAATGGGGGCAATTGTAGGTGTAGAAGAGATATAGGCTCCAGATTAGGTAGGCCGCAACGCCATGTTGGTAGCAGGCAGTGTGTGCAGCGTCGACTTACGTCAAGGCACATCAGTCCACAAGTCTACTGTACTCAGAGTCGGTGACCGCGGGGAGAGAGACCAACAGCATCCACGGCCAAGAACCCTGGCCCATGCAATCCACGTCGTGTGGTTGGCGCGGCGTCGATGCGTCTAAAGCTTTTGCATCGGGAGGGGGGGAGACCCATGGCACATGCATCTGAGATACTAGCCCTCATGCCGCAGGCCGTAGTGTCTAGAGTCTGGACGGGACGACGCCGCGGCTTTAGAAGGCAGGGCCTAGGGGCAGGGCTCCAGAAGAGCTCGACGACGGGCGGCCAGGGGATCATGGATCATGATGAACAAAGTTCCAAGGCTTTTGGCTGTAGCTTCGGCTGTAGCTTCGTCGTCGATGTGGACGCGGCATGGGGGTGCTACCGTGCTTCCCCCGGGTCTTGAAGTGTGCGTCAGGCCCCCCATTGGACATCGACGTTTGGGCCAGCAGCTCAGCATCACCCTCCACCACCATCTGTATGGGGGAATTTTCTCTCGCGGCCGACGCACTTCTCTCGGGAGGGTGCCGTCAGTGGCCGATGGTGTCCAGATGACAGCTCCATGACAGTCCTGGTGCCCTGCGCCTCTGCAACTCTGCAGCCCTCGACACTTTCTTCAAAGGGCGTTGCGCCCCTCCCGCCCGCTCAACTGTCCAGGGGGAGCCGTTGGGGGATGAAGATGTTGGAGGCTGCAGTAGTATCGCCCGATGCTCGTGGCCCCCCTTGGTCCTTGACAGCTGCCGCACGCTACCGCGCTCTGCCGCCTCTAAGAGTTCTTTTCCTCCCTCGTATTGCTGCTTCTCATCCTCTTCCTCCTCCTCCTCCTGCTGCTGCTGCTATCTTGTCCGAGCGAACCAAAGACCCGATGCAAAACCGAGTAGTACGGCATTTGTCATTACTCCAGGGCTCTCGCCCGCTTGTCGAGAGGCGGGTCTTCTTCATGCTAGGACAAATTTTGACTTGTAGTAAGCCATCTTGAGCACTCTACCTACGGACATTGTGTTGGGAGTGTGCTGCCCCTTGCCCATAGACCCTTGGAGCTTAGGCCCTCGGCTTCTGGGATCAGTCGCGCCTCGTCTCTTTGTTCTCCCTACTAGCCAGGACGCGAGGCGTTAGACGCCTGGTGGAGCTAGCGGATGTTGCACATGATCCGCGTTGAAGGCCGGTTATGCCCCTTGTGGGATAGCCACGAGGGGCCGTTTAGTGCCCATGGCTCGAGAAGAATCACTCCGTAGACGGCGCTGCACGGGCAACTGGAGCCGGAACGGAAGAGAAACAGGAGCAGGCAGAGAGAAGGATTCACGGGAAGCTTTTTGGACGTGGCTATGGCCGTGGTCGTAGGTCACCGACGTAAAGTTGCGATACATGGGTGCTCGACACTCGCACCGTGACGGAAGCCCCCGCTGACCGAGCGGATGGGAACCCGGGTCTGGTCTTCTAGGGCAAACTGGGGATATGATCCATGTCGGCCGCACCGCCAACACTGCCGCGGGCACACGGTAATTAGCCATGTCGATTCGAAGATTTGACGATTGACGACGGCCGAGCCAACAAGGGGAAGGGCCTTGCAAAACAGGGGGAAGACGGAGCTAGGAAGCGAGCCGTCGTCAAGCGTGCGATTGTGGTCTGCGCCTGCGCCTGCGTCTCTGCGCCTGATATCGATATCGGCAACGACATCTACATCGACATCGCCTGTCTGCAGCGGAAGCAGCGTCCAACATCAAGCGACTAGCCGCGAACGGCCAGGGTTCCTGCGGCCGGCGTGGTCCGTAGTCCGCACCAGGTACAAACGCCGTACGGAGGCTCGCGTGTGATGAAGCTGCCGCGGCTGCTGCTGGCTTTAGCCCGCACGAATTCCGCTTGACGCAGGGCGGCCGGATGCCGTCACACAAAGCTAAGCTTGGCCACGTCTACATAGTAAGTAACCTTCGATTTAGGGAAGCAACTCGTGTCTGCGCCGTGCATGCTGCGTGAGGGAACGGATCGGCCCTCCACCCCTGCGTCCATCGTTGTGACTCGACTTGATAATGTGAAGCTTGAAACCTGTTGGTTCAGCCTCCGAGGTCCAAGCAAGAGGCGGGCAAGGAGGATGAGGAGGAGAAGGAGGATGAAGAGGAAGTGGCAGAGTCAATGCGAGAAAGCAGGCCGCAGGTTGCAGATCGCGGGTGGCAGACTCGCAGGTCGCGCGTGTTCGTCTATTCGTTGCGGCCGTGGTCGAGCGACTCTCGCCACGTCGTCGCCCGCAGCTTGCGCAGCCGCAGCCGCAGAGTATTGCCGCGTTGGAATCGATCCATGCCCTGCGCCTGCGGCATCCATCATGTAGGTACATGTCTCGTATGGATGGACGAAGTCGTGGTGGAGGTGGAGGTGGAGGTGGGAGTTGATGCAGGCCAGTGGATGCCCGACGGCGCCTACCTTACATGTCGGCCACGGGCCACGGCCAGGGCCCGCCAACAGTGTGTTGGCTACTGTGTGGCCCAGGCGCACGACTTTGACGGCACAGGCGCACTGCAGGGCGGACACAGTGCCCAGCCGCCAGCGCGCCTCACTGTGGGGCGTATGCTGCCTGGCTCTTTCTGGTGAATGAGCGCGCGGCTGTACGATTCTGCACCTCTTCACCTCTTCACATCACAAGCGACGCGCCTGAAACGCCCTGCTGGACTCGCCATGGACTCTGGATTCTGGGCTCTGGACTTTGAACTCGTGGACTGTGGACTTGTCCCTCACCGATCAAGTCAGGCTATCTCCATCGGCCGCTACCAGGTATCGACGAGTCGACGAGCCAACTCGCATCCGCAGTCACGCGTCTTTGGCTACCCAGCTACTCTGCTCCGGCGCATTTGCCGCGCCCCTTGGACAACCCCTTGGAAACCCCCGGGAAGACTCATTGATCAACACCTTGGATGGCCTCGACTCCACTGCACCGTCTATTGTCTGCTGTTCATCTCCTTTGTCTATGTTGGTCATCGACTCCGAAGTGTTACGTTGACGTTGCGTTGCGTTGCCGTTGCCTTGCCGTGGCTTTGCATCGCGTCCTTCGTACAGCCTCTGGGGATGTCACATGGATCGGCCTGTCATGTTGCGGAATCCGGGGCTTTTGTCAGAAGCTCTGCTCGCTCTGACTCCGTCTTTGCGTGGAACCGGAAAAAGGAACCTCTAGTTCTCTGCCTGCCGTTCCAATGTCTGGGACGGGCGGTCTCTTGTTCTGCGGCCTCGTGATCTTCCCGTCGGAGAGCCCCATGCGGCCGCGATGCGACCCAAGGCTTTTCATGTCAAGCTTGGTACTTCTCACCTGCTGTGCCTACAAGGATGGTTCAGCAAGTTGGCAGACAGTGAGACTTGCCATGGCTCGACTTCTTCGCGATCGTCTTTTCCCGAAATTGGGCTGCGGCCCGAACTGCCACCAGCAGCAGCCATCATCATGCACATGCACACATGCACCAGAAGACCCTCAGAGACCCAACCGAGTGGCCCGCGCACATTGTGTAGCAGTCAAGTGATTGTTGCCGCGCCCGCTCTAGTTACCAACACCTCGAGTGATACGGGTTGCGCGATGACCCACCCAGAGACAGAGCCGTCCTCGTCTGAGCTTGGATCAACTGGCATCGACTCTTATTCCCCTGATGGTTCTGGACCCAAGACACCAAGCGGTCTGAGAAAGAAATAATGCCATATCAAGAGAGGTGACAGAAAAGTCCGACCGCAAATTGGATCCAATGTCGAGTAAAACTGCTTACTAAATTTGTCACCGGCTTTCGTGTGACTCTCATACACTTTCCCACTTGTCCAACCCCAACTCCAGTTGGAAATTTTTGCTGCTATCGGGGCCCTCCAACTCTTCTTTCAAGTTGATACTACTAAGCCTTTGAATACTACTAATGCTCTGAAGTTGAGAAAAGCCTCAAGGCAGCATTTCCTACAACGGGTTAGTGGATGCTCATATCTATTAGTCCCTCAACCACGCGCAACAGCTCAGAAGCTATGAACCCAGCATCACGCATGCATGGGTGGTCCTAGCAGCCGCGCCGACTATCCTTCTCGAGATCCCATGTCAGACTTGAGAAGAATTTGACTCACCGCAAACGACTCGGCACTTACTGATCCCTCCCACCTCGGGCGTCGATGCCACGACGGGCCCAACGCCTTGGCTAGCACTCTATACTTGCGGACTTGGCCAATACCCCGACACTAGTGTTTGTTCAAGCAACAGCAGAAAAAGTGTTTCACATGTCGTTTCTTTTTCCGCGGATAACCTGATCGATCCGGACGCCGCTCACAGGCCGGTTTTCGCCCTACAACTGGCACCGACAACTCAACAGCTTCAGCAGGCGAGTACGACAAGCCGTGGCGAGAGTCAGCCATCTTTGTGGGTGCGGCTGAGCTGTGGGCAAGTGGGGTTTGGCCGCAGGACGGCGAGGTCATCAGTATGCTTCTGATTTGCCTAGCGCCCTTGGTAGAAGCCTCTCGTCACTAACTCGAAGCAAGGACACGCTGGCATCGGCTCTAAGACGCTCAGTTCCGGCCGCATTTGTCCACTTATGAGGTGCCAGGGACAGCAGGAAATGAAAATCAAGGAATGTCATCCCCTGCCTAGCCGCGCCCCCCGCTCTCACGGTCGATCAGAGCTTCCTACCTCGGCGTTTACATTGTACTCGATGCGGTCGTGGTCGTGATACCACAACTCCCTAGGAGCTCTCCCAAGCCTTTAACGCCATGTCGTCTCGCGGGATGTGATGATAGCCGCATGCGCGAATGGGCCAATCAGGGATACTCCTACGCGCCGCCCTTGCAGCAGCCAGTCGTCTGCCCCACTACCCCTGGTAAGGCTTAGGCGGTTGGATATGCTGGCCGCGTTCTCGAAGCCCGAAGACGACGTCACTGCGAACCTGGACGCACGCACTTTACCATACAACGGGCGATCCTTTCGCAAGCTAGCAGAGGGAACAGACTCGTCAATGGCGAAATGGTAGTTTCAACAAGGCATCACGGCACCATATGCTAGCTCTTGGGATGCTCGGGTGCGGCTGAACGAGGTGTGAGCACTGGAGCCGTGGGCCGTGGGCCGTGCCGTCGAAGAGTCGCCGAGGGGGGGAAGGTGGAAGGAAGAAGAAGTAGGGGCTTCATGGATGAGTCTCGTGGAGCTACGAGAATGACGGTGTGGGTGATGTGAGTTTCTGCATCTTCATCACTTTAATCACCAACAACCTTCGGCTGGAACCAGGGAGGAAGACTAGGGAGTTGGCAGAACCGATACGAGCTTCCTGCATCTTCCCTAGCGGTCTCGGACTTGTCTTCCAGCTCAACAAACTTCAAAGGATCCTCCGAAGCGGTCTGAGAGGGGGGGGATAGGGCATCCTACGATGCGTGACATAAAGCTGTCTAAGGTGACACCTGAATACCAAGGTAAACTGCCTTCTTTATTCTTTCGCTTGCTTTTATATGCTGTTGTTCTTCCCCGCTTGCCTTCCCTGACGGCACCTAGTCGTGATGGCTCCTTTCTCTCTCTTGCATACAGCATGTCTCTGGGACTTCGAGAACAAAGAGCCAACATGTCGGACGACATGGCTCCATGCTGGTCAGTGTGTGCCGGAAGCATCATCGGTGTGTTGCGCTTTAATTGCCTCGTCAGACATGGGCAAGCTTGAAGGCCGACGCCGTTGATGCCAGGATATGGGTTACCTTTGCCGAGATCATATGCCTAACTTGAAGAGCACGGCCGCCTTGGGGTAGCATCTCTTCTTGAGAGGCGAGGCGGGACACCATTCACGTGAAAATCAGTGAGTGAGCCAGCTATCTGCAAAACAAACGGCACACTGAGAAAAATGACTTGAAGTTTTCGAGGTTATCAGATCTGATGCCTATGTTCTACCTCAAAAACCACACTCTACTCTTCCCTTTCGTCACCCGCCTTCGTGTAGTCCTTACTTTCCTGGTCACTTGACAAGATGTTCACCGGAGGTTCGGCCATAGAAGTTCCGCCTGCAGTCGAAGACCCGGGCTCTCTGCCGAATAGGGCACTTTCGGTGTGAGCCTGTCAGGTGAGAGAGAGGACTCACTCCTTGCCACAGCCTCGCCGGGGTGTGACGTCTCTCGGGCATCTCTCGGCCGGCGGCGGTCGATCACATGGTGGGGAAAGCTGGCTCCGGCTCTTGTGGGACGGCCGTCCCCGGGATGACGCATGCAAGGAGTCGGAGGGCTTAGGAAAGAGAATAAGAGTGGAACTCTTAGTCGGCCAAGTCCCGTCATCCATCAACCCCTCGACATCAACGCCGATAGACACCACCAACAGTCAATATTGCAAGGTCTCGATGTTCTAGCTGCAGATCTGCCCTTCCTATCACGCTCTCGGCCAGACGGATTGCACCGGTGGGCGGTGTGCTCCGCACTCCGTTGATGGGCGTGGACGCGATAACTTAAGATGAGACCATGTCGACCACCAGGCACCGCCGTTTGTTCCTCCGTCTTTGTCGTCCTCGCTATGTTGCCACCATCTCTTGTTCCTCCCACACGTTCACAAGGCGTGCACAGACGAGGAGGAACAAAGCAATGCCGAGATACTGGCGCTACTTCGCACAATGCTCGGCAGGTCTTGCAGGCTTTGGTCTCGACCGCTGCATGACAACATTCATCAGATGAAAAGCCGGTCACACGAAGCCGGTGGCCGGCTTCTTCATTCGCTGTGGGAAGGCTCCGGTCCACCTGATGAGAGGCCTGCCCCGGTTACCTTCGGTCCCACAAGGGAGTGCTACGGTAGCTACCACATGGCTTCATGCACCAGGGAGCCAAGAGAAGGGCGAGAGACGAGTCTTTGCCAGTTTCAAGGTGCACAATCAGAGCGGCAGAGGGCGACGGTGGACGGGAGCCAAGGGAACCAAGCTGGATCAGCAGCGCTTCCCCGCAATCTGCTAGAGCTGGACACCATCTTCTCGCCCCGGCTCCGAGATATTCCCTTGTCCTAGCCGGGCACGGCCCAATGAGGTTATCCCTAGCCGTTGTCAAAGCTCTTGGCCTTGGAGCCCTTCCCAGGTCTGTTCGGTTCCTTGAGCCTCAAGTGGAGCTTCTCACGCGGGTGTCACCAGCCCTAGGCCTTTCACTACCAGCTAGGCCCTTCCTCTTTGGAGCCAGCGTTGTCCCCGTGAGAGATGGGTTCCTGCCATGGCGAGCACGGGCTCTCTGGTGTTGTGCTCACGCCGCGATGCTGCGATGCGCAGTTGCAGTCGCAGTCGCAATCGTCGAACCCCCACGTCTGAGCGTAGCAGACAGTGGCCACGCTGCCGGATAGTCTGGGCTTGACCGGCGATTGCATTTGCATATCTGTTGCTTTTTTCTTCCTCACGACCGGCCCGGTCAAACTTGGCCAATTGGAGGGCGGCCACGTTCCCACCTTGTGCCGCCCTGTCCGCAAAAATCAGAGATGACGACCAGGCTGAGCAGGCTGGGCCACGTCCCACTGGCTGTCGCTGTCTCTCACTGGCTCGTGGAGGGCAAATGCTAGAGCACGACTGCAGAAGACGGTATCAGACTGGATCGGCGTGTAACAGAAACTGGAGCCAGGGACTGGAGCCAGGGCTGCCGGCTGCCTGGGAGACTGGGGGTCTTCCTCCACGCTTCGTGGAGCCACTGCCATGCCATGGTCCCTATCACGCTCCCCGAGTCTCTACCACGTTCCAGAGGACCCTGGGGATGGTGGGCTCTGCGAGCCATCTCACTGGAGTGGGTGGGTTTCTAGAGTGTCGTCAATCTGCGGCCTAGCCTCGCATGTGCCAGAGATAGGCTCTCGGGCCTAGGACTGGCGAATTGCGGGGACTTGAGACACGGGGGGTGTGCGTGTTGTTTGTGTATGTGTGTGGGAGACCGGGAGAGCAAGATACGGGTTGCCGTCTATTACCGTCTACGATGTACCGGCGGTCGATGCTCGCGAAGAGCATAAAGAGGACGACTTCCTCCCTCATGGCTCTCTCTCCTGTTCTTCTTCTTCAGTCATCACCAAGCCTCGCCTCTCCAAGAATACTCAGTCTAGCTGTTCTGCCCACCTCAGCTACTCGTCAAACTTCGCATCTCAAGAATATCCTTCTTCAACAACCTCCCAACCTCTCCCTCCAACAACCTTCAACAACTTCAACATGTCTGCTCCCGTCACCAACAACCTCAGCGTCGCTGCCATCGCGCCTCCTCACACCTTCCTCTCTTTGGCCCCGGCCACGTCTCCCTCGTACCCTCAGAAGCCCGCGGCTCGCCTCCACACCCGCGCTGCCCACATCTGCGAGTGTGGCCGCCAGGCGCCTCCTGCTCGACGCATCTCGGACACCACCGAAGGCGGTCTCCGCGTTTTGAAGCTGGGACCCGTCCACTACGGCGAGCACCCTACTGAGCACAAGGCCGACTTCCATGATGTCGTCCGGGCCTAGATGTGCCTGACAATTGCGACACGTTGCGCATTTCTCTTCATTCTATGTTCTTTTTCTGAAACTTGGCTTGATTACAGCGCACGTCCTGGCTGCTGAAGCAACGGACACAAACTCCCCCAAAACAAGAAACAAGAAACACAAAAAAGTCACTTTCTGTCTTTAGCGAAGGAAATCTGGGAAGCCCTCAATTTTGAGCGGCAAAGCATGGATCTGGTAATGGGATGGCGAATCATTTGAAAAAAGCATCAATCCAGCGAAAAGAAAACATGAGCGAGAGTGAGAGAGATAAAGAGAATGGGACACGGGAAACCCAAACAAAACCGGGCTAGTAAGAGCATGGAGACACACGCGCACACTTGTTGAGAGTGAAAGGCGATGAAAACTCGGCTGAAGGGAACAAATTTATTATGGGATTAGGATTGAGGTGGGCGACTTTTAGTCTGGATCCTGTAGTAGTCTAGGAGAGCGGGTGGGGAAGAAATGGACAAGCGGTGTTTTTGACTAGGTATCCTTTCTTTACCTTGCGCATACTCCTCTTGCCATGTGAACAACTAAGTGAATGAGAACCGCATGCTTGAAAGACTGGGAGTTGTGCTGCGCCTAGGTTTGTAGAAGTGCAAGTACCTATTGTACCTTCGCCCCAGTCGTAAAAGTCCAATATCAAACGCCAAGCTCGGCGATTCGGCCTTATCACGCTTCCCCCTCCGACTCTCCGAGCAAACTCGAGCTGAGCAGCTGTCGTGCTCGAGAGCTTGTGATGCTGTCATCTGAGCCTGACGACTCTCTGCCGTTGAAACTAGATACTATGGGGAGTAGCTGTGCGTCCTAGTCCGACGTAACTGCAACGCCTCCCCTCCTCTGCCGCACGCTACTGGGCGTCCTATTCGCCCACGGACATAGATGCCGCAGCTACGGTAATTGTAAGCAGCCTGGCCAGAGCCCATGGCCGCACCTCTATGTCCGCAGTTGCAAGCATCGGAGTCGGCCGGTCGAGTTGTGTGGTAGATCTTGTGCTGCGTGAACAGGGGGGGGGGGGGGGGAATAGAAAAGCCACCTTTTTTTTTTCCTACCGCGAAGGGGGGAGGGACGCGCACCAATGGATTGTGCGGAGATGGGAGCGTGCGGTGCGGCTGCAGGGCGATAAGCTCAGTAAGAAGAGAGAGATGGAGAGAAAAAGAAAAGGGTGTTTGCGTGTCAATAAGTGGAAGTGGACGAAGAAGCCGGACTGCGAGCGTTGCGTTCTTAGGCGGGAGGGCACGTCATCTTTGGGGGGGGGAGGGGGGTGTCTCTTGTAAGTGGGATGTCGCCCGGCTTTGTTGGTGTTTTGGTGGAAGCATGTGTGAGACATGGCGGTTTTGGTAGGCGCTCGGGGGGACGGAGGAGTGAGGGATGGTGTTTTTTTTGCAGATACAGATGCAATAATGATAAGGAAGGGGTCGATGGATACTTGATCAGTTGTTCGCCAGCGGGGGGACATGGACGTGGCATCACATGGAGGAGGATCTGTAGTTTGTCTACTATGGTAGATGCCCGTGCAATGACATTGGATCCATTCCAAGCATCAAATTATTACACGGCATATGCCACCTCCATATACCTACCACATCGCCTTGTGCAGCGGCAATGCACACATTCAATTCTCAACTCCCGTGTGGTTTTTCTGCTGCCTCCTGCATCTTAGCAAGGCCGTCTCTTGCCGCGGCTGCCCGTTGACGTCTTCGTAAATGAGGAAATGCATTTCCGCATTGTTGGTGTATGACAACAAAATGTGCATGGTACTCATCCGGAAACTTATATCTACCACCATTTAAGCACAACACCTATGTAAACGAAAATAACAATTCGCAGTGCTAGACATTAGAACCTTTTCGCCTCATACCGTCGTCAAATTACGGGTTCAGTCGTATCAATTCCTCACGTTTCAACTTTAAATGCATCTGATATCAGAACTGACAAAGTAACTGGTGGGGAAAGATGGGCACAACCGAGTAAATCCATGAAACTTCCGCGTCACAGTCTCGTAGCTTAAGTAATACGACGCTGTCATAGTGCCTAAAACGCATGTGGAACAAGTTGGTATTAGATCGTTACCTTTCCAATGTTTTGACAGAAGTGTTTTCCCCTCGAGATGCCAATGAGGGACTCTTCTCTTCGGACTGGCATGTGCACGAGTGTAGAATCGACATACTTGATGATGTCGTCTAGGAAGAAGATCCAAGTGTCTGGAGTGAGCGGCTATGTTAGACCACTTCTAGGGCCTGGAGTAAGTTTGAAGCATGGCATACGACGACGAGGGTCCCGAACCGTACATAAGCTCCACGGGCGGGGCGGTGTTTTCTAGGATTTGAGAATCCTGCTCGACTAAGTAAAGACGAACATGTGGTGTAATACGTAGTCTGAAGGCGACTTGTCAACACGCTCATGCAATGGTCCTTGCTCATGTAAAAGACCGCTCATAAAGGATCAACTTGCCTGTGAGTGCGGTCACTCCCAAGTTTAAATGCTCACAACCCATACGGTATGGACATCCAGAAAAATCTCCCTTGAGTTGAACGTACAACTTTCTCTATACACTGGGGATGGACGGGTCGTCAAAGGAGTACGTATATGGCAGATGCTTATTATGCTATAATTCATTCCATGACGCCCGGCTTAGTGCTTCCACTGTTTTATAAACCGCAAATTTCAGAGCCACTGCACCTCCATATAACCTTTCCACGTGCACTTTGATATCATCAAATTCCCATATCGTTCAAGGTCGTTACTATTGCGACCCTTGTTGAAGTTGCGAGTGCGGAGGTGGATGGTACATTCCCTCCTGAGAAGGGGGAGGCGAGGGCTGTGAGAAAGGGCCTTGGTAAGCTCCCTGAGAGAGCGGCGGAGGAGTCGGATGGAGAGGCGAAACGCCGGCGAGTTCTGATACAAGCGGTTGAGGCGTTGGCTCGTCGTAGAGTTGCTGCTGCTGCCGCGGCTGTGGCGGGAAGATATCTCGCGCTTGACCATGGGACTGCGGTTGCGGAGCAGGCACAGAATCGTACGCTATATCATGGACGGACGGCAGTCCGTACTGCGGAACAGCTTGATAGTTGCTCTTCCCTTGATCTTGAAGCTGGAGATATTGCCCGCCGTCCATCAACGGCGCGCTATCAGTCCCGCTTCGCTTGCTATCACGACCACCACGACGATGGCGGCAAACGACGACACTGTGAATGATGAGGGAGATGAAGAAGAAGAGCCTGGTGGAAAGTTAGTAGGTGCAGTAACCACATCAATTCTGTTCAGGCGAAGGCTTACAGTTCGATAGCTCCCAGCCCAGTTGCCGCGGCGAGAATAGATCCATATACCTCCGCGGCATCGCTGAGGCTCCCATGGTAGCAGTTTCGAGTATCGCAGTAGCCCGACCCTACGGCCCAGTAGTACGTTGTTTGAACGGCGAGCAGCGAGAACGAGTTGAGCCAGAAGATGAGGAGAAAGATTTCCAACGCGAGCACGGCCCAGTAGTTGTATAAGCCTGGGGCACAAAAGTAGGCGCAGGTGAGCCAGCCGGTGAAGATTACGGTACACGCAGCCTATGAGAGTTTCAGCTAAGTCACAGAGTCCATTGAACTTGGGGTTGGTGTTGCTTTCAGATGATAGGAAAGCACTCACGGTGAAAAGCATGAGACAGTTGCCCGAGAAGGCGACGATATACACGGCGTAAGCGAGCAGGCCGAGGATGAGTATACTGAGGACGAGTTGCAGAATGCGAAGAATTATGAAGCCTCGTGGGTAGCGGGGGATGTGAGCCGCGGGACGTGCCATTGTGGGCGAGTGTTGATGCGAGTTTAGTCTTGAGGTGATGATGCTGGTAACGTTGAGTAGTTCTCTGTTTCCTGACTTCTCCTCCTACCCAATGCTTTCTTTCTTTCTGTCCTTGATGCTTCCCGTTTACGCAGAAATCCAGCGACCTCTTCACAACGATCAATACGAAAACAATAAAACTCAGTAGCGATTAAATAAAATGAAATGGGGCCATAAATACCCAGCATCAGAGGGGATCAGCCACCACTTTTCAGGCGATTGCCAACCGAAGCCAAAGTCCCAAAGTCAACGCAGCTAGATCCTTTGAAACGCAGGTCCCTATAATAAGCACGATGCCTCATTCTACCTCGCAAATCTGGGCGGTAGGGACTTTGGGCAGCGCTAGGGTACACCCGACGAGGGCGAGACCGGGGTTCGGTGCGATTAATCTCATGGCCTTCCTAGACAAAGCCTGGGGTGGAAGCTATTATACGCAAGATCAAACATCAAGCTAGAGTAAGCTCTAATTGAGCCTTGTGGGGCGGGCTATATTGCTATATTTGGGTATGTATTAGAGTTGGTGACAAGTAACGCCGTGTCATTTGACTGGGATATGGAATGCTTCATATGAGACACTTTGGACTGCAAAATCAACAAGTGTGTTCGTTGGTCTTACCATTTAGTACTACCTACGGAGCCAGCTTGGTCCCCTTGTTATGCTCTGGACGTACCCATTGTTTATCATGTTTTCTTCGCTGAAGATATGGACTATGTTGTCTTATCATGACACTGGATAAGACCATCTTACACTCCCAAGGTCGTTCGCTGAATGGAAGGTAGCAGTGTTGCTACTGACGTGGTATACCCAATCCTTGACTGAATGTCTTAAATGTAACAGCTGTATTTCCACTGAGGTATCCTCTCATCTATCTCACTTCTATGAGCTCATCTTACACTCGTCTAACATGCAGCCGATATATAATCACTCTCTTAAAACTTGTAAACCTGCTCCGAGGTGTAGCCCAGCTCCTTGAGCGCGCCGCTGAGCTCTCCTTGGTCCTTGGGGCTAACCTTGTTGCCCGAGATAGCGTTCATCAACCCAGGGGGTCCGCATACGAACACCTTGACGTTCTCGCTCTTGGGCTCGGGAAGGACGGTCTTGAGGAGCTCCTTGGAAATGAAGCCGCTGTTGCCAGCCCACTCCTGCGGGGGCTTGTCCAGGACGTAGAAGGCGCGGAACCGCTGAGGGTACGTGTTTTCGAGTTCCTCAAACTTGCTCTTCAGGAGGATATCCTCCTTGGTGACATTTCCGAAGATGAGTGACACCTTGGTCTTGTCCTCGGGGTTGTTGAAGATGGCACGGATGAGCTGGTACATGGGCGTGATGCCAGTGCCACCAGCCACAAGAGCGATGTGGTCGTGCTTGTTGGTCGTCCACTCGTATTTAGGAAGGGGACCCTTGATGTCAAGGGTGTCGCCGGGAGTCAGGCTGAAGATGTGGGTGCTCATAGGGCCGTCGGGGTACTTCTTAACCAAGAGGTCGAGGAAGCCCTTCTCGTCTGGGAATTGTCAGTCTTCTGCTTCTAGAACGGCAGAGAAAAACAAATGTGCAACGTACTCTCGTCGCTGATAGGAGTATAAGGTCGGAGCACAGGCTTCTCGGCTTTGGCATCCTTGAACTTCGTCAAGACGGCGCTGGCAACAGTCAGGCCGGAGACCTGGTCGCTCTCGGGAAGCTCGAATCGGAAGCGCTTGGTGTTGTGGTTGACGTCCTCGACCTCGGCCAGCTTCAGAGACAAGAAGCCCTGATCAAGACTGACGAATGCCTTCTTGGGTTCAGCGCCGACCGCCTGCTTCACCTCTGCCTCGACCTTCTTTGCTGTGGGCGTTCCACTCAGGTACCAGTATCCGGCACCGGCCACACCAGCCGCACCGGCTACGTATAGCAGAGTCTTGGAGCCGCCCGAGGCGCCAGCTTCGGTGGCATATCGGCGGGCGTGCTGAGAGACGTTAGCGATGCGATGGTGGCCGCGGCTGCTGCCGTCGGAGCTGGCGGAAAGGCTCGGCAATGGAGCCGGGAGGACGTTGCAGACATACCTTGAACGGCTGTTGAGCCGCGCGGAAGGCTGATCGAGCAAACATTTTCGGGTTCCTGGAATCGACTGAGAATCAATTGAGGCAATTGGCTCGAGGGATAGGAAGGGTTGGGAGGAAGAGAGGTTTGAGGCGGATATACGAATACACAAACAGCCTGCAGCGACAAGCTTGCAGCAGCTGGCTTGGAATTCCGATTCAGCGCAAGTTGATGACGTCTTAAATCACGTGACTTTTGAAGATTACCCTCGAGAGTCATCCAGCAAGCCGATAAAGATTGGTAATCCAAAGCGGACATCATAATTGCGCGCTCATGGTAAGTTGGCAGTTGCGTATGAAAAGGTGGGCTGGTGAGTTATTTGCAGTCGGCAATGCATAGGATATCCTATCATGACGCGCCTGTCGACTTTATCTACGAGCATAGCATTTCGATTCTGAGGAAGGTCACAAGGATATGGACAATGAGACCCAAATTATTGCGGCTATCGTTGCTAAATATCGCCAGAGCAAGAAATACAGAACGATACACATACCTAAGTATGCGTAGTATCAAACAACAACACTCAAACTTACTGTTGGCTAGATTCACAGAATAACCAGTTTCTCATCACGTTTCCAGACCTCTGGGTGAGTCAGGCTCTTCTGTAGATGGAGGGGTTCCCTTGCCCCTTTTGTCCTTCTTCCTTACCTCGACTGCCTCTGGCTGGGCCGTATACGCCGTCTCAACGTCTTCTGGCGTGCGGGCAAACTCTTCATCTTCATCATCGCGATATCGATTCTCGTCATCCACGAACAAATGACTGTAGCGTAACTCATGACGCTGGAAATGCCGGAGCCAAGGTAGCTCCGGTAGAGACGGGCGCAGGCGATGGTCGCAATGAGGGCAGTCCGGGGGGAGAGCGCGCCAAGCAAGCCACTGGACGAGACTATGAATAGCGAGCCCGGTATAGAAGGCTTGCAACGACAGAAACAGGTGAATGAGGCTGGGTCTGTGTTAGCTGTGCCGCACCTGGCGACGTGATAGACGTGGAGTCTATGGGGACATACAAGGTGAAGAGCAGCGGCATCGTCGCATAAGCCGCCAGCATGCTCAGCGCCGGCGAGCCGCCCGTTGCGATCCACGTAAACACCAGGACAACCATCAGCGCCACCGCAAGGAGCACATCGTAGACGAAGACGACAACAGGATGCGCCAACCTCCGCGCTGTAGCCCCAGTGTCCTCGGTGTATGGAAGGCGGAGCAGAAAACCGGCGCCAGCAGCAGAGACGGCGAGAGGGACAAGCCCAACGACGGGGATGGGCTGATGTGAAAGGATGCCGTGAGCAAGGCAGAGGGGGAATGCTGGGATGAATGATGCTATGGTAAGAAGACGAAGGGTTGGATGTGGAGTGGCGAGCGAGGTTGAGGGTGTTGTTGATGCTGTTTCGTCGGCCATTGTGAAGATGAAGTGGACAAGAGCCCAGAAAATGATTACTACTGGTACGTAGTAGTATGATGTAGCTGATAATAGAAGACGGAAAGCTGCGTTGTAGTTGTACAAACTGGTTTCTTGATTGCACCCCTGTTATCAACGAGCATTGCAAGTTTGGTTGACCAATGGTGAGAGGACGGCCCGGCGGTGTTATCAGCTCAATTGCACCCATGTATGAAGCGAATTTGGGAGATTTGGATGTCAAGTCAATATTTAACTACTATCCATAACACCGCGAACGCCTACTGGGTATACGTTTTGTCACTCCTCGTTAGACTCCAATATGAGCGCGAGGTTGATGATTGTCGTGCAGGGTTTGTTACTCCTGGTAATCGTGGATTGTCCTGGTTTCAATATATCGGAAGATGATGTCTTTGAGTTATACAAGACATGCTTTACCCCGGGAATCGGGTTACAGCATTCGTTGAAGACCAATACACTTATAATGACAAGCCAACGGGCAACTCCGGAAAGTTGACATAATAAGGCGGTGTCTCTCATGAGTGGATTCTGAGTACTCACGATCTACAGAAACCTCCGTCCACTCCAGACTGAGATCTCTGCGAATGAGGATCAACAGGCGAGATATTATTGAAACTTCCATCTGTAGAAGCCCGGTGAAATACGTTTGTGATGCCTCTATTCCAGGACAGTGTTTTTGCGTCAAAGAGTCGTCGACGGCAAACCTTGAATTTGCGTTGATGAGATGCAAGGATACGCGCGGACCTCCATACCTAACCGAATTAGATTGCCAAAAAGCAACTCGCCCGGCGGGATGTTCACGAGACAGCGGCACTTTTCATTGAATCACCCACTATTCATTAGCTTGACTAAATCCTGGCTGCCTAGAAATGTGGGAAATCAACGCCAGCGAAGACACCCCGTGGGGGGAAGGGGGGTTGACACTCATTCCATTGGGAGGAATATGCGACAAAGCATAACGAAGCCTGGATAGAGAGAGAAAAGGTCATATGGGAATGCCTATTCTTGCGAAACTGTTTTTTTAATTGAAAAGTATGAGCAGAGATAACGCAAATCATACAGTACTCTTTCCATTTAACCCGAACTCATTCGAGTTGCCTCAGACTTGTATTTCGAAGTCTACGGGCGTAAACAGGTTACAGCTGGTGTCTCCGCTTCTGACCTCACAGCAGATTCGAGACGTCGGTGTGTACTAAAGGGGCTGATCCTTTTATCGATCACTAACGCCCAGAAGGGGATCCCGCCAAAGACAAAAATCAAAGGCCTGCCCTGCCAGCCCGAAGCCATTCGACTTATCAAGACTACTCGCCATGTTCTCATTTTTCCTTTGCCGCGTCAATACCTGAGTCCTTTCGCATTTCAAAGGCCTGTTCGCTCATTAACGCGCACCAGAGCCGATTTTTCTCTTCATTCCCTGCTGCTCATCACGCGCCCCAGCTTTTTCCGTTGCTGCAGCACTCGCCTCGCCGCCTGCAGGATATCGCGTCTCGCGGCCAACGCTGTGGCTTAAAGGAACCCTCGGGTTTTTATTATAATTTGAGGCGTTCCAGACTCTGGGTCTCAGCTCTTGAGCGATTTAAGTTTCACTTGATCATTAAAGTGTTGTTGCGTCTGAACCGTCAATACCGTTACAATGCCTTTCCGATGGTAAGCTTCACGCCCATGGCATCGCGTTGAATGAGCTTCTGCTAAACCCCGGTTCAGGTACAGCAGGAAGCTTGCCGCTCGCCCGTTGCTCACCCAGAGCGTCACCACCGCGATTCTATTTGCGACTGGCGATATCACGGCGCAGCAGGTCGTCGAGAAGCGAGGTGTCAAGGGTCATGATTTGACTCGCACTGGGCGAATGGCCCTCTACGGTGGATGTGAGTTCTCGACGTTGCTCTAGTCGCTACTATGAGCATCAATTGACCAGTAACAGTTGTCTTCGGCCCCGTCGCTACGACCTGGTTTGGCTTCCTTGCCCGCAACGTCAACGCGAAGAATAAGCGAGTTGAGATGCTCGCCCGCGTTGCCTGCGACCAGCTCGCCTTCGCCCCCATCATGATCGGTGTCTTCCTCAGCAGCATGGCTACCATGGAAGGTAACAGCGCCAAGGAGAAGCTGGACAAGACATGGTGGACGGCTCTCAAGGCCAACTGGATGGTCTGGCCGTTTGTGCAGATGGTCAACTTCACCTTCTTGCCTCTGCAACACCGGGTGCTCTTTGCCAATATCATCTCCATCGGCTGGAACTCCTACCTGAGCTGGGTGAACAGCCAGTAAAGTCGAAGCATAGTCGTCGTTATAAACACGCCGAGTTTGGCCTGCACATATAACTGGAATCTTGCATTCTCCATGTTTTAGGGATAACATAGTTTTGCCGGTTCAGAGGATGTATATAAAGATCAGCATCCGAACCTCTCGATAGAGTTTCTCATAATAGATGAGCCCTCGGCACGCATCTTGAAACCCACTTCGTTGCCTTACGTCGTCAGACTTATCTTACGAGTTTTGCTAAGCCTCCATGTTAGAGATGTGCAGGTGACGGGACCGTTCAGAGAGATCATGTGATTGATACAGATCTCTGCTACCGACGTGGGATATACCTTGGGATGGATCTTACACCTTGAACACTTTGATCGTCTAGAGAAACTTACACATGCAATTGAATCTCCCCAACTTCCCACCACGAGCTGAGCAACCGGACTCTGATTTGCTCCTCTGCCTTGCTTCAAACCCCGCGATTGAGCTCTTTGATGCACGACGTTGTAGCACGCACCTCAACCTGGTGACCGGTTATCGTTGCCTTAGGCCGCTAATAGTTAGCGCCACGGCCCCCCGGACGTCGCAGCCTTTTCCCGAGCGCGGCCAAATCCGGGTTTGAAAGAGATCCAACCGACATCATCAGGAATCATCCTGACCTCGATACACCTCCTCCGCCTCTCTCGGTGCTCTGCTGAAAGTCGGCACCTGGCGACGCCATGTTGCCCTCTTCGGTGCGGCGTATAGTTTCCTCGGCCGCCTCCTCCGCTCCCCAGGCTGGCTTCGTCTCCTCCCTCGCCTCCTCCGCGCCAAAGACCGCTCCTATTATCGTCCGCGGCCATCAGCGACGATTCTCCTCCTCGAAACCCTCGAGATCAGACAATGGTTCTAGCGAGATTGCCGTTGGACAGTCGGTGTCTGCGGCTTCTGCGCGTGCAGATGGCAAGGCTGGTAGTGAAAAGAGGAAACGCAAGAACAAAGACGCAGCTGAACAAGCCGGATATTTCAAGAAGATGCCAAGCGTTCCAATGACAGACTACCTGACGCCAGAAAGTAGGCTCATCCGAGAAGCAGGCCGTTGAGCGTTGCTAACAGAACCGCAGCTATCGGTCTATCAAGCTTCTTTTCCTTACATCGACCGATTTCTGTCTCGCAGTCGATGCCCCAGGCCGTATCTGATGAGCATTTCGCGTCCATCTTCAACTCCCGAACGAAATCCCACAAGGTGGTTGACACCATGTCGACGCTTGCCGACACTATCGACCAGCTGGAGAGGCCCATGGCTCAAATTACGATAGCGCCACAACAAGAGGAGCAGGGCAGCGAGCCGATGCACAAGGTCGACATGAGAAAGGCAGACCGCGGCGAGTCGAGCATTTACCTCTCGATTGATACCATGTCTGGCGAGTTTCTGCCCTTCCGACCACCGCCACTACCCCAACCCCAGGCGAACGGATTAGCCGAGGTCGACCCCATGTACGAGACGCCCCAAAAACGCGTTTACGAGGCCCTCTTCACCATTGAGGAGACCCTCCAAACCGATGGCGAGATCGATATAATCGCACACAGCCCTCGAATCATACAGGAAGCGCAGGAAGAGCAGCCTCGCAGCTTTCTAAGGCGTATGGCTATCCGCCAGACCAAGTTCGACGAGGCTCAAGGTACCCGACGTGGCATGTATGCCATCAGCGTCAAGAGGCAGCGGAAGCTGAAGATGAAGAAGAAGAAGTATAAGAAGCTGATGCGCCGGACACGTGTTCTGCGTCGCAAGCTTGAGAGGACTTAGAGCTGGTTTCTGATGTACATAATTCCCCGTCGACCGTTGTTCCTTCTCTCCCGGTCAACTGATGGGCTGGTCATTCGTGGTGTCTGGCATGGCAGGTAATGATTTTGTCAACTGGAATTGCGACTGTGCGCTTTGAGGCTTCTCTTTTAGACTCGCGTAGGTAACAATCATCATTGCATCTGAAACGTGTTTCTTTTTATGTTACCGTGCTCGTGATCTAAAACACGTGTAGACTCAAATGAGTAAATTCTGCTTATTTATACTCTTCCGTGCGTCTCTCAAAATCAGCTTAGGCTAATAAACCCCGAAGACTCGAAGAAGCACTCGATGTTGTTTACATGCATGGCTGTCCGTATTACCTGAGACGTAGTCTCAGCCGGGTCAGCCCCGGGAGATCAAGTCACACGACTAGATGTAGCTGATCGTACTTCGTAAGCAAGTGGTGATGTTGAACTTGAGGATTCCAAACTTAAATTAATTTCCATAAAGACCTCGGATCTACGTCTCAAGCCACAGCCAAACCCAAGGAGTAAGTTACACTGCTGTATTCATGGGCTCAACATTATTCGTTGACCGAAGTGATCCAGGTGAGCAGTCGGTAAACTATTTCGGTGAGCACCCCACCTCGAATTTTCACCGAGACAACACCGCCCGGCAGAAAACCCCAAGCCGCCAAAATTTTGGATTTTTGAGTTGGGTCCCCACCTCGAGACCAAATCGCAAATGCGCCGCCCAGTTTCAAAGTGATCAGCTTGGGAAATCACTCTTCAAGATGTCGCAAAGAAAAGCAGTGTAGGTGGATGCTTTGACCTGGGAGCGTTCAGAAAGAGCTGACATAACAATAATAGGGATTCGCGCATTCCGGCGCTCATTCGCAATGGGATCCAAGAGAAGAAGAGAAGCTTCTTCGTGGTGGTTGGCGATCGGGCCAAGGATGTGATTGTGCATTTGCACTTCATCATGTCCAGTATGGATATCAAGCAGAACAAGTCCGTGCTATGGGCTTACAAGAACAAGCTGTTGGGGTTCACAAGGTAGTAATCATCGAGGTTCCTCTGCTTGCGCTGCTGTTGACCCAAGGAACCTAGTCACCGAAAGAAGCGCGAACTCAAGATCAAGAAAGAGATCAAGCGAGGCACCCGGGAAGCCAACACAGAGGACCCTTTCGAATTATTCGTCTCGTTGCATAACATCCGATACACCTACTACAAGGAAACGGACAAGATCTTGGGAAACACTTTCGGCATGTGCATTCTGCAAGACTTCGAAGCTATCACGCCCAACATTCTTGCGCGAACTATCGAGACGGTAGAAGGAGGTGGCATGGTGGTACTCCTGCTCAAGGGCATGAGCAGTCTGAAGCAGCTCTACACCTTGTCCATGGATGTTCACACCAGATACAGAACGGAGGCACACGACGATGTGGTTGCGCGGTTCAACGAGCGGTTCATCCTATCATTGGGAAGCTGCGAGTCCTGTCTAGTCATTGACGATGAGATGAACGTTCTCCCGATTTCTGGCGGCAAAGGAGTCAAGCTCCTACCGCCTCCCGATCTGGACCAGCCGAAGACAGCCTCACAACTCGAGCTCGACGCTGTGAAGGAGCAGCATCAGGAACGCTTACCCGTCGGCTCGCTGATATCCCTCGCCAAGACTGTTGACCAGGCCAAGGCGCTTTTGACTTTCACCGAAGCCATCGCCGAGAAGACGCTAAGGAGCACTGTCGCTTTAACTGCAGGCAGAGGACGTGGAAAGTCTGCGGCCATGGGAGTCGCGGTGGCTGCTGCGGTGGCGCATGGATACAGCAACATCTTCATTACTTCTCCTTCGCCTGAAAACTTGAAGACTCTGTTCGAATTTGTTTTCAAAGGATTTGATGCGCTGGGTTATGCCGATCATGCCGACTACTCCATCATCCAAAGTACGAACCCGGATTTCAACAAAGCCATTGTCCGAGTGAACATTCACCGACAACATCGGCAGACAATTCAGTATATCCGGCCGCAAGATGCTCATGTTCTTGGGCAAGCCGAGCTAGTCGTTATCGATGAGGCTGCTGCTATCCCCTTGCCACTTGTACGGAAGTTAATGGGACCCTACTTGGTCTTCATGGCCTCCACTATCAACGGTTACGAAGGCACAGGCCGATCTCTTTCCCTCAAGTTGATCAAGCAACTAAGAGAGCAATCTCGGTCTGCCTCTGCGGCGACCGCCGATACAGAAATCACGGATCGATCGACCGGAAAAGTTTCAAAGTCGGAGGAATTCCAAACCGGTCGCAAGCTTCGCGAGATCACCTTGTTAGAGCCAATTCGATATGGGCAGGGTGATGCTGTTGAGAAGTGGTTGAACACACTGCTCTGCCTTGATGCAACCCTACCGAAGAAGTCGAGCATCAACGGATGCCCAGACCCTACGCAATGTCAACTTTTGAACGTCAACCGTGATACCCTTTTTTCTTTCCATCCCGTTTCCGAAAAGTTCCTGCAGCAAATGGTGGCCTTGTACGTCGCGAGTCACTACAAGAACTCGCCCGACGATCTGCAGCTGATGAGCGATGCACCGGCCCACGAATTGTTTGTCCTCGTCCCTCCTGTGGCTGAAGACAGCGCAAGGTTGCCCGAGCCACTTTGCGTGATCCAAGTGTCACTGGAAGGAAAGATCAGCAGGCAGAGTGTGCTCAACAGCTTGAGCCGAGGACAACGTCCCAGTGGTGATCTGATCCCTTGGCTCGTGAGCCAGCAGTTTCAGGATGAGGACTTTGCTTCCCTGTCTGGTGCTCGAGTTGTCAGGATAGCGACAAATCCTGAATACGTGTCGATGGGCTACGGGACAAAGGCGCTAGAGCTTCTCGTCGACTACTACGAAGGCAGGTTTACCAATCTTTCCGAGAACGACGACCAGGTGATGGAAGAGACAATAACTCGCGTCACCGACGTCGAGCTGTCTCGTGCATCGCTATTAGACGACGATATCAAAGTCCGTGACATCAATAAGATGCCCCCGTTGTTTTCCAAGCTCTCAGAAAAGAAACCCGGCAAACTCGACTATGTGGGAGTCAGCTACGGCTTAACACCCCCTCTTCACAAATTCTGGAAGCGTGCCTCTTTCTCCCCCGTATACCTTCGTCAGACAGCCAACGATCTGACAGGCGAGCATACTTGCGTCATGATCAGGCCGCTAGAGAACAGCGACGACCGGAGCTGGCTCGGTGCCTTTTCACGAGATTTCCAAAAACGGTTCTTGTCGCTACTTTCGTACCAGTTCAAGTCATTCCACCCAACCAGCGCGCTTAGCATCGATGAATCAGCAAATTCAGGGGCTCGCCTAGATGCCGTGGATGTTGTGCCTCTGTCCAAGGTGGAACTTTCCAGGGTCTTGACGCCCTTTGACCTGAAGCGGTTGGAGTCTTATGCTAACAACATGCTGGACTACCATGTTGTTCTCGACCTGATTCCGACGATCGCGAACCTTTACTTCACTGGACGAATCAAGACTGATGTCAAGTTGAGTGGTGTCCAACAAGCCATCCTTCTGGCTATCGGCCTGCAGCACAAGGACATCGATATCGTATCGCAAGAAATCGGTATTCCGTCGTCACAGCTGCTTGCCATGTTCATCAAGATCCTACGCAAGATGACTGCTCACTTCGGGACATTAGTCTCGGCTGCCATGGATGCCGAGCTTCCACATGCTGAGGGCTTGGGCGTGAGTCGGGAGGACGCCAGTGGAGCCCACGACGATGAGCTCGTGGACGACCGTTATGTCCCACTGACAACTACCCTTGACGAAGAGCTCGAGGAGGGAGGTGATGAGGCCGTCAAGGCTCTGAAGCAGAAGCAAAGAGAGCTGATTGACTCTTTGCCGCTTGACCAGTAAGTCTCCGCCCAGCCGCCATTCTACCAACTGCTAACTCTATTTCCAGGTACGAGATTGAGGACGACGCCCCGGCTTGGCAGGAAGCGGAGAAGCAAGTGAAGAACGCCAAGAAGCAGGGGAAGTCAAACCCTGTCGTGAGTGTCAAGACAAGCAAGCAGAAGCGGAAAGCGGCGGGCGACCAGACGGCGGCGGAAGTCTACGAGGAGGCGTTTGGGGATAAGCGGAAAAAGGTTAAGAAGACGAGGAAGTCCACGTGAGGTTGTAGAATATCCTAGGTGTGGTCACATGGCAAGGCGTTATATCGAAATACTATTTACTGTTCTTGAATACATGTTGACAGTTCTTGATATTCTTCGTCGACAGTTGAACATGCAACGGATTACATACTCAAAGTCTCGCGATCGAACAATGGATAGTTACCGTACTTGAACTGATCGTGCTTGTTTCATAGTACGAATATCTTGGCTCTCATTGGTCAGTGTGTAAGTGATGGATGGCCTCGAACACTCACCTGCAAATTGGCATATCGAAGAGAGTCCACAGCGGTGAACTACAAGCAGTGCTATTCATCATACGGTACTGCCATTCAACATCGTGAAGCATCGCCAGTCAACAGTCTCTTGTTCGTCATCTTCGACTGCAGGTTTATATTCTGTAGCTGTTCGTCTGCTTCAATATTTCTAGTATACATTTCCACGAAGCCACATCGCAAGTACCTTGACTCGCCCGCTTCTTTGCAATCGTAGCTCGTCACCAGCTATTTATAAGTACTAGCCAGTAGTGAGAGGGGCCGTGGTATTCGTGCCTGTCGCTGGTGGGGTCGGTAGAGTCGGTGAGCCAACCCTCACCGTCTACGTCAACCCATATCCCAGAGGCGGTCGACTCATGTCAACAAGCCACGCCAGCTGGCAATAGTAACCGGGAGCCAACACCGATCGATACGTGTTGTGGGGGCCGCTAAAACATGGGATGAAAGAGCCTAAGAGGTATCGCCAACCTCGGCTGCTAAACCGCCATACTTGGGAGGACTACAATGCCAGTCTGAACAGACACTCGTGCTTCTTTCTGGGCTACGCTTTCAAAGCAATTTCTCGCGTATGTCTGAAGTGAGTGCTGGAATACTACATCTAGTAGATCTATCACATTAGCCATTCTTCTTGCCGGAAATCTGGAGTTCGCCTCCTGTGGATCGAGATGTGACTACCGAATAATGGGATTTAACTTCTCCAGCCAAACTCGAGATACCATCAGCGTATTCAAAGAGGGAGAACAATCCTCTCGAACTACTTACAGCAGTCACTGCAACAGCTACGAAAGCGAGGACAATGCTCAGTGGGGCTCCATCGCGCTCAACGCGGGGGAATCTGGGGAGCATCTTCATTCACCACCTGTCGTCGTTGGCTAGCCTCACATTCAACGGGAAGCTGCCTCGATCCTAAACCAAATATGGCTAGTTTCTTCCGTCCCATGTCTGTGCTGTTGATTCACTCTCAGAACAATGAGCCAGTGAGGGGCGGGACGCGCCGAGCTCCCGCCCCCCCCTGAACATCGGCCGGGCCGTCGATAGTTTGAACAACACTTGTCAAGTGAGCCGCCAGCCGGCCATATTGAGTGGAGTTGTGCTTCAGAACATAGATGAAAAAGGTCATCTAGCTGTAGTGAAGACATCGAAGCTCGCTTGGAATTTGAGGGCATGTTATATCTCGTAAGGGGGGGGCTCCAGTCGGATTCGTAGATTCGCGTAGGTGAAGCGGCAGCCCCTTTGCAGCTGTCAGTAATTCGGCCGTGTAAACAAACAGCGTGGAGGGGGAGGTGAATGTCAAGTGAATTCACAGAGAACCCCCCTTAACAGCGGAGGCTTCTTGTTCTCGTGTTCTTCCTCGGCAGCTGCACACACAACGCGAGACCGACACTTCCAAAGCATTACCCTACTTGCTATTCACCTCACTCACGCCCATTCACTTGTTGCTATCGACTACTTTACCAAGAATTTTGTTCCGTCTACACCTCCATCTTCCTTCTTTCTACAACACACTACCAACCACTCTACTCGCACTTTGGGATCTCTTTTAGATCCACGACATCTCTACTTGCTCTGCTGAATCTCGCCTCGATCTACGATACCTCTTGGGGCTCTACAGTAGCATCTTCGCTCTGCGCTGTCTTTCTTTGCTCGCCTGTATCTCTCTGCGATCTACGGCATCGCGTCTTGCTTTGCAGTTTGGCATCACTCTTGGCTCTGGAGTATCTCTTCTCAACCAACCACATCCCTCTCGCGCCACAATACCCTTCTCGCTTTGCGGCCTCTCTTCCTACTCTTCCGTAAGTCAAAGAGGATAGCTGTTAACCAAGCAGTACTGACTTGTCGTTCTGTCACAGACTACACTCCATCTCTGGCAAAGCCAGAACGTCTTCGACAAACCCTCATCGCCAACAGAGCCTTATTGACTAAAGATAAACACGACAAGATGTGCATCGAGCATATCGTTCATTGCTCCCACTGCGGTATCACTCGCAGAAACTGCTTCTGGGATCATTGTGACCTTTACTGGGAACAGTATAAACAGCTCATCAAAATCCAAGATCTCACACAGCAGCCTAACCCTTTCACTTGCCCCCAGTACGGCATAGAACAAAAGGAGTGGGAGGTTGGCAAGTGCCCCAACCTTGGCCGCTTCTGCCCATCATGGCAACTCGCTTTGCAGAAGCAGAGGGCGCTCCAGCAGGTGGCCTTGCAGCAGCAGAAGCAGGTTCAGCAAGCTCATGAGCGAGCTATGGCTATTACCCAAGACTTCGAGCAACATATCCACAAGCGACCCATCATCCCCCGCCCGCAGCCAAAGCCCTTTCTCACGATGCTCAAGCAGGACGAGAAAGAGCGCAAGATTCTCAAGGCCCAAGAGAAGATCAACAGCGCCAAGCTGAAGAGGGAAGATCCCAAGGTTGCCAAGCTCATGAACAAGATGCTCGCGAAAGGCAAGAAGGCCGATGAAGCCGAAGAGCGCAAAGCGCGAAAAGAAATCCAGCTCCTGGCTCCCATGGTCGCCGCTCTCAACCAGTTCGGCCGTGGCTTCATGAAGTCCTCTGAAGACAAAAACTTCAAGAGGCACGGGGATTATCTGGGTTCCTTGAAGAGCGGAGAGGACTCTATCAAGAGACTCAGACAAGACCTCGTCATCAAGAAACCCAAAGAAGACGTAGTTGTCAAGAAAGCAGGTCCCCCGCCGGGCACAGTCTGGGATTCCGATACCGAAGACGAGGGAGACGAGAACACGATTGAGATTCGACATTGATTCGGCTGCCTTCGACTTTATAACTGCATGGAGTCTTTGACGGAAACCATCTAAGAGAAGGTTCTTAGACTGGCGGGTTGCGAGGCGTTGTTAGATTTGATTGGCCAAGGCTCTTGTTCCCGGCTGTTTTAGGAAATGATCTGAGGACACGGGAGGCGTATCGCGGGACATGGAACATTGGCATGTACCTAGCAGAGTGGTTGAGGCATAGCGTCCGGTGTTTAGGTGTGGATTTCTTTGAGGATTTTGGCATGAACGCATCAGGATGACGCAGGCTTCCTGTATGTAGAGGAGGCATGAGAGAACTGATAGTTGTTCACTGAATACAACGCTTTCTCCTACAATTTATTCGTAGTTTAACTTAACATTCTGATGATTGTAGTCTTTGAACAATTCACGATGTCTGAACTTTGGGGTTTACGACTCCTTTTATCTCCCTTGCGTTGAGGTGTTCCGTTCTTGATGTGCCAGCAAGGGAAACACGGAACACCGAGCGAGAGAATAGCAATGCTTTGGATGTTCAAGACGGGCATGACGTTGGACCAAAGCTGAGCAGTCCAAATTATTACATCATTCCGTGTTCCAAAAAATACTCTGATCGTCCTCTAAGAACATCCAGCAGCTGGAACACTGAACACTGCGCCAAAAGATAGCATTGCTTGCTTCAGATGTCTAAAAAAACCAACATGACATCGAAACAAAGCTGAGCAGGCCACGAGAGTACGCTTCTTTCACCAATAGTTATCCGCACGCCCCTTTTTTCGGTGGAGGAACAGCCAGCTTTGCTTTGCCTTGGAGTTTTGTCCATCTCACTTCGCCGTGGGCAGCTTAGCTCGTCAACTGCAACCAACTGCCGGGGTCTCTCACTTCACGTCTACCTTACTTGGACCTCCTCAAGCTTGGACCTTTGTGTGGCGGTGGCCATCGGAGACTACGAGGTGAGCCCCCACGTTTCCTGGAAAAGTCCCGTAGCGGGATCGCTTCGCAGGGCTCGGGATGTCGCTCGGCTCCATGTCACCGTGGGGGTCAGGGCATGACCTAATGAACACCGGCCCGGGCCAATTACCCTTGGGGCATTACAAGTTTCTGAATAGCTTTGAGATTTCATTGTTTATTTTGAAGCATACTATTGTCAGATCCTGGGCGGTTGAACCATGAATGGGTTTGTGGAGGGGTCGCCGGCCAAGAGTGGTACTTCGACGGTGCATTGTTCGGCGTGGTGAAGGCGAGAACAGCAAAGTCCCCTCTTTTAGCAGGGTCAGCAAGCCAGCTCAAAGTCCTCCAGGGGCTTAACAAGTACAGACGACTAGCTCCATGTCAAGAAAATGAGGTACATTAGCTTCGCAAGGCCCATGGCAATCCATGAAAGTTACCTTTCACGTCTTTTTCATTCGCACAGCCCCGCATCTTGCTCCGCATCGTGGGCTCACCAGGGGTTCCGTGGGCGGGCCACGCGGGGGTACAGCGGGGATGGGGTACCTTTCCTAGCTCGTGAGTGGCCCGTGGGCATGTACCTTTCGGGGGTCACTTGGGGGTCATGTTGCAGTTCCATGAGAAGGGGGGTAAAAATAGGGGGCGATGCCGATGTTGGATAATCGTCCCAGACAAGAGGGTTGAGTCCTTTTGGTGAGAGCGACATGACTTTGAAGACAATTGCGCAATTCTAAGAGCCGGCATCGGGGAAATGAATGTAGACTTCTCAGTGGAAGTTGGGCGGTGCGTTGGATGGCACTTATACCGTATACGATGTACGTCTGACCGTCATTAGGACATGCTAGTTTGCCTCGGGAAGGTTCATTTACGACCAGCTCCTCTTCTGAGATAGCTAACCGTCCTGGCCAACCCAAATCAATCTTGAATCGTGGAGATCTCAACGCTTGCCTACCTTAGTCAAACTTCAATAAACCTACCACCAAGGGGTCCGAGAGAGCCGTGCTAGCCGCCCTCGGGATCATGGCGTGGGATTTTGCCTGCCTCCTCACCATGCCTCTTCGTTTCTAGAGTCTAGAGCTAGAACCGGCTGACAGAGAAGATCACCGGACAAAGACTGCAGGAAGCCATCGTCCCGTTCTGCTCACTGTATGGGTGAGTGTCGTGCGACTAATGCCCGTCAGCTCAAGGGTATGGCATCCTACCAAGGCCGAACGGGAAACATGGGGTGGTATTCTTCGAGGTCTCGTGGGTATACCGTATTGGCTCACGTTCGTTCGATGTCGGGAGCCAAGTTTGGAACATTTGACTGCTTCTAGGCTGTCAGGGGTGGAACGAGAATAAATTGAAGCTCATCAGACACGAGATCCGGGAATGACACGTCAAAAGTTTTAGTAACAATTTACGTGCACGAAAAGATATTGCTGTGCCTTGATGCTCATCTAACTCGCTCAATAATCGTATGTCCAAATAAATCATCAAACTAACGCCATGCATCATGAGTGGGCTTCCACATCACCCGTCAAGGAAACCGAGCAAACCAGTCACGACAACTTCTTTTCCGTCTCAACCAGTTCCGAAAACTCGGCCAGCTGCGACTCAAGAGCCTTGCCCTCCAAGAACGCACACGGCATCCTTGGCCGGCCTCCATACCCGTAGTATCGCTGCAGCGCTGCCTTGACAGCCACGAAACCGCCCTTGATGGCGCCCCAATCGCCGTTGGCCACGATCTCCTGCAGCCGGCCGGCCTCCTCCTGCCGGCCCTCTTGCCAGAGCTGCATGACCTGCACGCAAGCCCTCGGGGCGATGTTGGCTAAGCCGCCGATGATGCCGTGGCCGCCGACGGCCAGTGTCTGGACCGTGAAGTCGACGCTTCCGCCGAAGGTCCGGAATGCCGTGCCCTTGGTGCCTGAGACGACCCGAACCATTTTCCCCGTGTTTCCGCAGGTCAGCTTGACGCCGACGATGTTAGCGTGTTTTGCTAGCGAGAGAATGCTGTCCGAGCTGAGGTCGAAGCCACTGCAGGCGGCTGGGAAGTTGTAGATGAGGATAGGGATCGGACTCGCATCCGCAACGACACGGAAGTGTTGGAGGACGAGCTCCGTCGTCAAGAGCCCGCCATAGTAAGCCGGCGGCAGCACGAGAGTATGGCTAGCCCCTGATTCCGCTGCTTCCACGCAGAGCTGGATCGTTTCCCGCGTCGACTGGGCGCCGCAGCCGGCGATGACGGGGATGTGGTGCTGTCCGGCGGCGTCGAGGGCAGCTCGGGTGATGCGGTTTATCAGTTGGCGCTCGGCGTGGTCGAGGTGGACGGCTTCACCGTTGGAGCCATGGGTGACGAGGCCGGCGATGGCGGTTTGGGCGAGGCGAGTTGCGTGGGCTCTTGTGGTTTCGACGTCGATGGTGTCTTCGGGGGTGAAGAAGGCTACGGTTGGGACGTAGATGCCTTCGCTTAGAGGAGGGACGGAGGAGCCGTTGGTGTGGGAGGCGATGCCGTTGCCGTTCTGCTTGACTGTTGATGAGGCGGTCATGATGTAGAGTCTGGGTGCAGTGGTGTAAACTGCAGTCAAGGAGAGGCGAGAGTAGGAACTAGAGTTGAAGAGTCGAAGAGTCGAAGTGGGCAGTAGGAGAGATGGAGATGATGACTTCAAATCTTATAAACTATGCCAAAGGTCAACAACACGAGTAACCATTTTTAACCAAGGACTCGTCTCTCTAACCACGTCTTATACCTTCCACACCAAGGTTACCCCCCAATGTCATCATTTATCCGTCTCAACCGCCATCCATTCTCAATGTCACGAAAGCTGGGAGAAAACAGGCCGAGC
This sequence comes from Stylonectria norvegica, assembly GCA_014621405.1. Classification (NCBI taxonomy): domain Eukaryota; kingdom Fungi; phylum Ascomycota; class Sordariomycetes; order Hypocreales; family Nectriaceae; genus Stylonectria; species Stylonectria norvegica. Next base: position 55,950 of record JAANBC010000188.1, read on the forward strand.
TCGCCCGAGAAGCATGGGCTACGCTACAAAAAGGCCCACGACGATGGGATCCTCGCGGGACATGTCGCCCCCACGACACGACAATGCAAGTACTGCTGCTTGGGAGCCGGCGACGCTTTGCCTCCCCCACGCAGACGCCGCCTGGGCCGCCTAGCGACTCAACCGACTCTAGCTTCACGTTAGTACGACTAGCAGCTTTGTCTGGTGCCATGCCAGGATGCCTTCTCCACTTCTCCACAACTTCCCCCAAACTCGGAATCCTCCTCCAGCTCCACCCAGCCCGCATCGAAGAACGGGGGATACATATCGTCGCCTCGTAGGAGTACTAGTTGCAGGCTGATCTTTGCTCTTTTCTCCGTTGGCGGGGGGTCTCGGTACTTTGTCGTCGTACGATACATACAAAATGAGGAGAATGGTCCTACCGTGCTGTACCGTTGCATGTGTGTCCGTGGACTCTCTCTCTCGAAACTCGGATCTCGCACCGACTGGATGCCACTCAAGGTGGTAGTAGTAGTGTAATGCGATGCTGACCTGCTGCTCTGCATCAAAAGTTAGCCACGCTCGAGACTCAACATGGACCGAGGCAAACGCGGATGCCGCACATGATCAACAACAAGCGACAAGCCCTCCACTACCAGCGCGGCCGGACCGAAGACATACATTTCCGTTAGGTAAGTATTGCCGGAACATGACGGCCGTCCATCAAACCCTCGCCCGGGACGCCTCCGGATTGATCTGCTTCCCCCACGCCTCTAAGGCTGTGGATGCCTCTAAAAGGGCCCAACAGCCCATTGACTCTGGCTACTGGGTTTTTCGACGTTACATCTGCCGAGTGATCGACTTTGCCGCCGACTTTGCTGCGCTTTTTGCTGTTTTTTTCGCTGCGCTTTCAAGTCGCAAGTTTCAACCCCTCTGCCAGAACTCCCATCTCCATTTCCCGCGCAACGCCTGCGCCATGTCTGTCGAACCACCACTCTGAGTTTCGACCGCTGCCCTCTTTGCCCTCACCTCACCACCAAGACGTACAGAAAAGAAGCCGAGAGCTGCGGTAATGATGGACATCAGCCGACTAGCCATGAATCATGAGCGGTCCGTGAGCCCTGGAGGCCACGTCGGAGATCCGTCGCTGAGACTGCC
>JAANBC010000189.1:0-57041 GCA_014621405.1 Stylonectria norvegica
GGAGGGAGCCACCTTGGGCGGCGAGGAGGTCTTCGTTGGGATCCATGGGCGGTTTGATGTAGGGGAAGGACGTGTGATCGAGGACGCCGCGGGCGAGCGAGTCGAGCATGGGCTTGAGGAGGGGCTCGAAGCGCGAGAGGCCGTACTCTTCGCCTTGCTGGGCCGTCTTGAGGTCGATGGGGAATAGGGGTGGAGGGGGTTGGCGGATGTTCTTGAGTTCGTGCGTGGTGCGGCCGCCGAGCAGCTGCAGGTTGGCCAGGATCTCGGCGTCCTTTTGCGGGAGCGAGGCGTGGGCGAGCAGCCGCTTGATGTCCTCCATGATGACGCCGTCGCGGTACAGGATGAACATGATGATGAGGCGGAGGCGGTCGGGCGGCGTGATGGCCTCATCGTCTAGTAGGCGCACGACCGAGTCCAGCACGTTCTTAGGCTTCCTAAAGTCCTCGTCCAAGCCCGTCGAGAGCGTCTGCTCGACCGAGGCGATGTCTGGGAGTTTGCGGCTCTGGAACAGGTTCATGCACTCCTGCGCCATGGTGAGATGCAGAGAATACGCCTCCTTCATTTCTTGGAATTGCGGAAGCCCTGCTAACATGTCTCGGATGGCGTTGAGGCTGGTCGTGTCGGCCTCCTCGTTTGTGAAGTGGGGGTTTTGCTGCAAGAACTTTTGGAAGTCTCCCATCAGCTTGTCGATGGTGTCCTTCATGTGTCGGTGGCGGTTGTCGACCCAAATCTTGTCCTTTTCCCCCAGCTCCATATCTTTCTCCTGCTCGTCCGGAGCCCCCTGGTTAATGGTCGTGTGGAAGGTTACCTTGTCGCCCTCCTTGATCGGGAGTAGATCGTGAGCCATGGCCTGGTAGGTGAACTCATGCACTAAGGGCGCCATCAAGTCCATGGATCGATCGGTAATGACCAGCGTAGCCTGTGGCCGCTGTGAGGGCGGTGGGAAGTTGGTGTTCCATTGCGCATACGCATCCAGCTCCTCCTGGATGAAGCGCGCCAAGTGCGCCGAGAGAACGCTGGCTTCATGGATGGCGCCTGTCGGTCGATAGTACCTGACTTTCGGGTATTCGCCCAGTGTTATACAGAGACCAGCGAGCTACCAGGCCCATTAGCATCTGTATTCTACAGCCATCCGTCGACGCGCCAAACCTACCTTTTCCGCCATCTTCTTCATATGTACTGGGACCAGCATATTGCAGCCCGGGTGATAGAGCATGGGGAAGCTCCAGGGGTCGCGGAAGGTGATGAGGTGTGATTCGCGGGGGTAGAAGTCGATATATAGCGTCTGGAAACCGGCGCGTACTTGGCGGAAGCCGGGGAAGTCGTCGATTCGGCGGCGGAGGGATGGATCGAGCAGTCCCGTCCATACCATGTGGTAGCTGCGGTACCGGTGCATCTCGAGGTCGGCCAAGAGGCATTCCACCGCGTGATTATCAGGCGTCAAGACATATACGGCGTCCATCTCGGGGTTGGGGTCGCGACGGTCCTCGATGCGCTCGATCGCTAGGGAGGAGTTGGGTTAGCCCGGCGGCAAAAGGGACGGGTTGAGCTTGACGCACTGGCGATGTTGTTGTTGAGGATGTCATCTTCTTTGACAGAATTGTCGATGATCTTTTTGGAGTGCTCGTCGACGATCAGACATTTCCACTAAACGGCGACGTGGTTAGCTGCGATCATGTATCATGGGACGGGACTTGGCGAGGGAGGCGGGGAGCTTGGGAGCTGGGAGTTTCGCGGAACAGGACATACGTCGCCTTTGGTCACGTCCTTGATCATATCGACAATCACTGGCGCAGAGTATCAGCAGGGGAGCTCCTCGCCTTGGACATCGCTTTCAAGCTTTACCATCGTGCTGGAGTTCAATGACGGACAGCCCCATGGTGTGTGTTGAAAGGCGGGCTGCCCCCCCTCAAGTTGAGCTTGCGGGACGGATCGGTCGAGGGTCTCTGCTGAAGAGGTTGAAAGCTGCGAAGATTGGCGTCGGCGGTAGAGCAGCGGTGTGAGGCGTGTGTCGTGAAGTTGCGTGAGGCGTATATAAGGTACGGAGAGAAAGGTTGCAGAGGCGAAGCGGACGAGGCAGGGCTGTGGTGGTGATGGGTTCAGGAGGGACACCCGACGCCTTGGCGGGGTTTTGGAGGCGGTCGTTCCAGGGGCCTGGTTGGCTGATGACGGCCGCTGTAAGTCGAGGACGCGCTGCAGACGGTCGCTGCCAGCGTCAAGAGCTTTCTGATAAAATTGGAGTAAAATCTTCTTCAGGTAGATGGAGCCATTGTCTTAAATGCTATAATTGTCCTTTATTTACTATAAAATTGGTCGCGCTGTTGTTTCGAAGACATCTAGAGAGGTTCAGTGCCTCCACCAAACCCCCCGGCAGCGCATGATCGCCTGTGAATTAGCGCCTCGGTTGGTTTCTGACCGCCTACCGTATTAGGTGCATAGTGCGGAGCCGCCCATCATCCATGACATGGATCCGTCTAATGCGGCTTGCGATGAGGTCATCACCAAGAAGGTTGAATACCTAGTACGTATAAGTGTATTTGCACCTCATGAATGACATGTGTCGAGGAGCGTCTTTTCAAAAATCGAAGGTATTGTGTTTTGTTTCAGTCGTGATTTTCTTGCGTTGTCGTTGATGTGTTATTTTCTCGGCGTCGGGCCATTACCATCCATATCGAAGCTCGACGCCATCAGAGGACTGGAGTGTTTCTCCATATTGAATCGACGGGAATCATCAAGCCTACGCCGATTTGGCTGAGATATCATCATCATTCGAGGTAACCCGGGTCCCATTACTCCCCACTCCCATCTCCCCTCACGATACCTCTCCACATCCACACTCCCAAACAGCTCCCTCTGCAACCTCAAACCTTTCGCCCTCTCCCTCTCCGCCAGCTGCCGCATTTCCTTTGGATTCAAAGCTGTGGGCTTCTCCTCCCGCCTACGCACTCCCTCCGGCACCTTCGCCCCAACCCCTAGGGTGTCCTCTTTGGCAACCACCTTGATCGGATATCGCATACCCTCTCCACCCCGCCCCAGGCCCTGCCTTGCGTCCGGGTTCCAGCCCTGCGCTGCCAGCGCCCGCAGGCCCATGCGCGAGCGGTCCAGCGCCGACGGCGGGTGCGAGTGCGTCACGCAGACTTGGTGCGCCAGCGAGGCTTCGTGCGGCCGCGAGGAGGCCGTCGTCGGGAGAGCACAGATGGGACAGAGACGAGGCTCGTCCACCTTGGAAGGGACCGGGTCTTCTGCCGGCCCTGGATCCGTCGCGGGAGAGGTTTTCTTCATAACGACGCTGGCGTATAGATCCCCGATGGAAAAATCAGGTTTCGCAGTCGTGGTCGCGGTGATGCCTTGGTCGGGTTCCTGGGCCGGTACGAATTCGACTCTCTGGCGCTTCAGACCTGCGCCAAACGCTCGTTTGCGATGCAGCGGCACATCGTCGAATTCGTCTTCGTCGTCTACATCGGGCTCTTCATCATCCCTGAATCGCCTCATCTCCCGGCAGGGCGCGTGTCTTGGGGCTGCCAGAACTCCAGGACTTCAACGGATGGATGATGAAGGTTGAGAGTTGAGTAAGCCTGGACGAAATCCGGTGTAGCCCCACTTACGGACTCACTGCGCCCGGGATTCGTCGCCGACTCAGGCTCCACACCGAGACCAAAAGCAAATGCAGCCAATGCCTTGAACTGGAATTCTCCTTTCTATCACTCCGTCAAGCTACAGCTTCTCTTGCCTCATTCTTTGGACTCGATTTAGATCTTCGCTATCAGGAAAATTCACTCCGCAACCTCTATAACTAATTTCTCACAGCTCACCCCCCCAAGCAGTATATTCAACCCAGCGTTGATAGCCTCCAAACCCTTTCCTACGACCCGCGGCTCCGGGCTCGGCTTGATAGTCCCTTTACCCAGGTTTTCCCTTAGCCACGTTCCCATACAATATTGAAAATGAGCTAATCTCTCGCTTTCGTCCATTGACGGTACCACAAAGATGGTTTCAATCCCCTCCACCACCTCCGCATTCGGTGGAACTACTGGTGCTGACGCGATCTTCCGCTTCTGGGCTTTCCCCCCTTCACTGTTCTGAACGAAAGCCTTAAGCACGGCCTGACATGGTGCCAGATTCCCTGTCGCAAGAAAACAGTGGTTAATCACAAGACCGTCCTTTTCGGCTGCTGAAATAATCGCCTCCACGATCAACGGTTCTTTGTAGTCGAAGACACGATCTGCGCCTAGAGCGCGAACGTACTCATGGTTCGCCGCACCGGCTGTGGCGTACACGGCGGCGAAGGAAGATTCACCATCGTCCCGTAGCAGGCGAGCGCTTTGTACGCCCATCGTGCCCACGCTAGAGGAGGCGCCCCAAACGAGAAGGGCTTCTCTCTTATGTTCCTTATTCTTCTGCGTCCGTTCGGCGAGACTTTTGCTGTCAAAGGTAGTCGAGACGGAAGAAGAGCCCGTGGCTTCTCCTGCCCTGGGAATTCCCATGACATCCCACGCGTTCAGGGGTACCTGGACGGCGACGGGCAAGGTTGCTGCTTGGTTCCAAGATATACCATCATCAGGAAGAGACACAGCGTGCTGCCAGGGAACGAGGCACTGCTCTTGAAAGACGCCGTAGTCAGGGTCAAAGGACTTCCAGAAGGAGGCGGCGTAGACGGCGACACGAGTGATCCCTGGTCGAAACAAGGGGCCATCGGTAGCAGAGACGGGAACATTGTCACCGACCTCGAGAACCAGCCCCGACATATCGAAGCCGATGACCGTGGGATAAGTAGGTATGAAGAGGCCATGATCACGCATGATGGCGTCTGCTGGGTTGAGCGCTACGGATTTGACACCGATGAGGAGCTCGCCTGGGCCTGGTTTCGGTGTGGGGCGAGTCTGAATCTCAAAGGGCTCACCCTTCGCAAGGGTGACAGCGGCGAGATGAGTGGCCATTTTGGAATGCTCGTATAAATAGGTAAGATATGTTTTCGAGGTATGAAGTCCTTTGTAGGCCGATTTAAGCTAAAGTTCCATGCTTCTGATGAAAAAAAGAGTGGCCTTTCTTTCTTGAATGCAGAGGAAATTCCTCCCTTTTATACCATTATACATAGTAATTCACTCATAAACATCCCATGCAGTTGCATGTCTAGCCGACGCTATATTTTGTTGATCGTACACTTATAATCATGGACTTCTAACCTGGATTCAGCTCGCAGCCAATCAATGACTGCTATAGCCGACGAACAGCTAGCAAAGTTGGGATATCCGAAAGAGGGTTAGCTCAAGGGCGCCTTGCATGAGTGTGGTACAGCCAGTAATGGATCCTTGCGGTGATCTCACAGCCTCTACCAACTTGAATTGACTATCCCGGATCCCCTTGGTACTACTGTCCCCAAGGTCAAGATATCCCTCACAACGAAGCTTCGCGAAGCATGAAACAATCAGCCAGATATGGCTTCGACTTCTTCAACAGAGGCACATGAGCGTAGGACTTTGAGGAGGTCAAGATTTGGCTGCCGAAACTGCAAGCTTCGAAAACTTAAAGTTTGTGACTCTTCCTACTTATAGTTTGGTCATTGGCCTTAGGCTGACTGAAGTTTCTTGGTTTTCAAGTGCGATGAAAGAAAGCCACAGTGCAAAAGATGTAGTTCCTTCGGGGTAATATGCAACTTTGTGTCTAATGTCTCCGACCTACAGCCCGTCGCCGCTGACGCAGGGAGGCCATTGATGGCTCGAAGAACACTAGAGATCAAGCCTCCTCTTACGAATGCTGTGTGGACATCTGACGCATCGGCATCGTATCAATTAAACGCAAAATGTCAAGACTTTATAACCCGATATCTTGGACGAAGTCTTACAGTTCTCACTACCCCGACGGACCCTGATATGGTACAAGTGAACCGGAAGCTCTTGGAACTAGCCTTCGACGTAAGTCTTAGTCATTCTATGGCTGAGCTTGGCTGATAATTGATGAATTCCAGTACCCTTTCTTAATGCACGCTTCTCTAGCTGTGGCCTTTACGTATGACCGCCATCTGAATAGCTCCATGACCTGTCGTCGCACTCTAGAAGAGTGCTATCATTGGTCTCAGAGCACACTCCTCTTGAACAGACGGCTTAAGGAACCGATTGAAGCGAAAGATAAGGATCCAATATGGGGCACGGCAGCTGCTCTAGCTATCTTGGCCTTTTCTTCCACCGAAGCATGCACCCCGGAAGAGTCGTGGCCACTAAAGTCAACTGGCCCCTCCGACTTGGACTGGCTGCATATGAGCGAGGGGAAGATGGTATTATGGCACATCGTCAACCCACTACGTCCAGACAGTCTTTTCCGCGTCATGGCGGCTACCTATGCTCAAATGCATTCACCCTTGCCGAAGGGAGGCATTGATGGTATACCAATGGGCTTAACTACCCTGTGCCGCCTTGAAGCCTCATCTACACCGGATAATAATCCGTATTTTCACGCCGCCCATGCGGTATCTCAGATCCTGGAACTCCCAGAGAGTGAGGTTACAACTGGGTTGACTCAACTCTTCATGCGCAGTATCCACGGCCCTTTCAAAGATTTACTGCATAAGAGGGATCCTATAGCGCTGTTACTACTGTATCTGTGGTACCAAAAAGCAGGTAGCAGTATATGGTGGATTGAACTTAGGGCTAACGTGGAACGTCCTTCCATCTCCCTATACCTGCAATTGTATCATTATCAAAACGATGCCATACAGGCCTTTTTTGCCAGGAGGGGACCTTGCTGATATTACATAGCCTGTGTAATCAAGCAGAATTTAGTCTTGGAGTCGTATAATTACTTCCGACCCCTGATAAGCCCTTAGTTTCACGAGGTTCCCGAACGTAACTCCACAAGTTGGTGTCACAGCAACGTACCATCATGACGCATCCCTTGATCCTGATAGGTTCTCGATGTCAGAACTCGATAGAGATCCTCCAGGTGACTAGAAACAAGCCTTGCAGTTTACAAGTCTTCAGGACTTCAGATGTCAGAGATTCAAGTACTTCAAATCTGCCAGTACAATAATATTTTCTGTGTACTGAAACTTAGTTGGTGAAACGAGTAGGGCGACAGGCAATCTTGCGTCAGAGCTGGCGCCAAGAATAACGTCGGACCAAAGACAAGGCTGGGGATATACTGGATGATACCACCTAACAAGAGGAACCTGGTTCCAGGATGGGAACTTCTTCATATTCCCCTCAAATTCCGGTATAATCTGTTCGCGCCGAAACTAGGTGAACTTTCTCGCGAAGCTGCCAACCAACATTGGGAAGATGAACTCCCAGCCTTTGCCGATGCTCGGCGACGACGAGAAATCTTCGGCAAAAGTTCAAACGACTGTTGGGGATGGCAGGGCAGCACCGAGATTCGTCGTGAATCCAGAGAGACAAAAGTTGTATGAATATATTTAGCCTAGCAATACTCCCGAAGAGCGACGGTCAATCTAGACTCGATGCCTTGATTTTGGTATTCTTTCTTCTGCGTATTGGCCAAGGTGCTTGATTCGTCGACCACAAGCACAGCGTACGTGAGCGGCATAAAAGAGGACCTGAGCTTTACGGAAATGGGCTGGAAGATGTGAACAAGACGTATATGTATGTGCACATGGCCGATCCCTCACCCAACATACCTTGACTGACACAATTTCCATCGTTGTCTTGGGTTTGTCGTGCTACCCAGTATGACAAGTGCAAGCCTTGTCTTTGACTGAATATAAGATTCATCTGATGCGCGAAACAATGGCTATTAAGCGTCGTGAGCCTTCCAAACGACTCTCTGCCTCTGCTATTAGACCTGTCCTGTCTGGCTGGCACTTCTGGATTCTTGCCTTCACTTTTTTCTTCTCCCAAGCCGATGAAGTTTCCTTTGATAAAGTAATAATGGAGTCTCCCAATATGGCTAAAGAATGAGGCTAAAGTGTTGAGTCGAACAACATCATCACACCAGTTTCGCCGACTGTAACAATAATTTGCTTCGTCATCTGCTGTATTCTGACCGACGCTGAGGAACATGCTATCGTCTTAAGCAGTCTAAAAACTAAGGAAAGACTTTTGGCGCCTGGTTGCCTGTGCTGTAAGTACGGATTGCATGCGACGAGAGAAATATTCACTAAGATTTACATAGTGTCTGGAAGTGGGTCGATGCTCCTCGTTATCTGGTCGGAGGACTGTTTAGAGATCCCCGAGTCTCTCTCGAGATTACACCAAGGGTAAAAGTCATAACATAGAGGGTTGAACATTTGTATACTATTCTTCAAGATAACATAGCGTTACTTAGATAGATATAGGTTATAAGAAGAAAATTCAGCTATCATATCCTGGAATTTATACAATAATATCCTTGTATACATTGCGATGTGAAATAGAATACGCGTGGACTTACGAAACGAGAAATAAGGTACGTACCTTCCAATTCCTTTAAGCGATCGTCGGATCCGATGTGCCCCACTCGCGGACTCTTCCCGTCCGGGATTCGTCGGCTCGCATCTGCCCCACAGCCCCACAGCCCCCCGTTTCAAACCCTCCGCCGCCGACACAGCCTCAATACCTTATCAAACACCAACCGCAGCCAACCCCTTGAACTGAAGTCTCACCAGCTTCTATCCCTCTAACAACGATCTACATTTTCTCTCGCCTCCTTCTTGGCACGCAATGCGAATCATGTGCAGCAACAGATCGGGAGACAGCTAGTCTTTCTCTCCGCCTCGCCAATGCCACGCAAGGGCATCCAAAAGGTCAAGACGGGCTGTACGACGTGCAAGTACGCGAAACCTCTCCCTCCAGCGCCGCTATCGTCGAGGCGCTGACTCGTCAAGGATCCGGAAAGTCAAATGCGATGAGTCGTGGCCACAGTGTATGAGATGCAAGTCCACGGGGCGGACCTGCGACGGCTACAGATCGCCACCGACTGGCTCTCTATCGTGGGATGTTCTTCTTCGAGCCCAACCATCAGTCTCCCCGGCGGCTGATAATACGGAGCTCCGAAGTCTGGCTTTCTTCCGCCAGGCTGTCGCTCCCGTCTTGTCTGGGCCTTTCGATGCTTCGTTCTGGACTCATCTCGTCACCCAAGTTATGCATCATGAGCCCGCAGTTTGTCATGCCGTGCTGGCGATCAGTTCTTTGTATGAGAACTTCTCTCCAGAATCTCTCCAACCACAGCATAACGCCTTTGCAATTCGCCACTATAATAAGGCCATTCAGCTGCTTCTTGGCGACAAGGCGCAAACCGTCGACACGGTGCTTGTTGTCTGCGCACTCTTTATCTGCATCGAGTTCTTGCGGGGAGACCACGAAGCTGCCATCAGTCATTCGCGACATGGCGTTCACGTTCTCAACACGGCGCAGAAACCGTCCAGACTCGCAGTGGTGTTCTGCCACATGAGCATCTTTCCGTTCTTCTTTGGGGAGACCATCTCCGACTTCCCTCTTATTGCAAATGACGTACCAAAGGCCGCCGCCAATTTTCCGAGTATGATCGAGGCACAGTACGCGCTAGATCTCCTCGCAGTTCGATCCGTCCGACTTGTTCGTGATAGTGATAAATATCGGCTTGGCGTCGCTGCCGAGGAAGCCCCCCCACCGTCTCTATTAGACGAACAGCGGCAAGTTGGCGTCGATCTAGACAAGTGGGAGAAGGCCTTTTCCAGGTTCTCAGCTTCCCGAGCTCTAAACACCCACCAAGACACGGCTTCTCTTGCGCTCAAGATGCGGTGTCTAGTATGCAGAGTTTGGGCTGAGAACTGCTTGTCGCACACAGAGACGAGTTACGACAAGCATAAGTCAACCTTTGAGGACATCGTGAACATGGGGCGCGTGGTGCTCTCCAATATAGAGGATGGGAAAGCAGCACGGCCTAGATTTATGTTTGACATGGGGTTCAGTCCCATTCTTCACTTCGTAGTCACCAAGTGCCGACACTTGAAAATTCGTCTCGCAGCTCTCAACCTGATGGAGGCTTTGTCGTGTCCTCGGGAATCTCTCTGGGATGCGGGCACCATGTACACCATATGCAAGCGCAGCATCGAACTCGAACACGACGTGGTGCTCACTTCCGAGACCATTAAGGGTATGATAGACGGCGACGATGAGACCGAGCTTCCTTCGGATGCAGGACGAATCAGAGACTACCTTCTCCTGAATAACAGCGACTTGCTCGGACGGCAGATCTGCTTCCTCATGTGGAGCCGATCAGGCGGCGTCGAGGCGAAGCTCGACTCGATCATTTAACCGTGATTATAATTCTAAGCATTCGCCGAGAACGATTTAATAATAGAAAAGCACGACGCTTCTAGCACGTACAGCCGCAACGATGGGGCACTTCCGAGCTTGGCGTGCGTGACCCCTGGTCTCTAGCTCTCTAGCAAAGATGTACGAAGTACGAATATAGGGCTGAGTGCCACCTCCGCAATCTTAAGCTCCGTCTGCGGTCTGTGGTTGGTCGGGTCGGACTTCGCATATGGATTTCTTAGCCAGGGCCTCACGTTTGCGACTTGCGACGATGGATATCCCTGCTAGTGGCTGTGCTGACGGCCGAGAATCAGGGCCATGGTAAAAGATATAAGACAAATGAAAGCCTCTACCAAAGCCTCGTCTTCAATTATCCTACTCTTCCATTTATTCGTTTGTCCTTGTTCGATTCTATTGTCTGTGGCTCGCTCAGTTTTATTCGGCCTTTTCCTCTGTTCATTCATCCACTTACACGACGCTCATCACCACCATGTTGCTTCTACAACTCCTCTTCGCCACGGCCTCATTAGCCATGGTGATCCCATCTACATCACCACCCTCGGCGCCAACCCCCACAGCTCTCGCAACTCTCGCCGCACGGGCTACGACAGCCCCCGCCGAATCCGCCACCACCTCTTATCCCACCGGCGACTTCATCATCACCGACCACATCACCGTCACGGGAGTCACACAAAGTCACGTCACCATCCCCGGCAAAACCATTGCCTTTGCTCGACCGACTTGTGTGCGGACGCTCACCCCGGACAAGAACGGACACTTGCCGCCTGGGACTTGCGGTGCCATCTGGGACTACTATCCGAGTTTTGCTGCTGCTACGGTTTTTGCTCTCTTGTTTGCGGCTTTGACTGCCGTTCACATATGGCAGGCCGCCAAGTATAAGAAGGTCCGTATGTCTGCCGTTGTCTGGTATTCCAGATTCAGATTGGTGCACAATGCTGACCATTTCTACTGTAGTCATGGTGCTGGGTCATTATAATGGCGAGTCTTTGGGAGACCATGGCCTTCGTCTTCCGAGCAGTAAGCACCAAGTACCAGATGAGTAGTGGTATCTATCTGGTCTTCCAGATTTTCATCTTACTAGCACCACTCTGTAAGTGGTACCCTTTTATCAAGGGATACCTCGACGTCGAATGCTAATTCTTCCAGGGGTCAATGCTTTCGCCTATATGACTCTGGGCCGCATGGTCTACTTTTTCCTCCCCTCGCGTTCCATCTTGCACATCCCAGCTGCAACATTCGCCGCCATCTTTGTCGGTCTTGATATCGCTTCTTTTGCCGTACAGCTTGTGGGAGGAACCAAGGCCGGCCCTACTGCTCCGCCAAAGGATCAGCAAAATGCGGTCCATATCTACATGGGCGGAATCGGTCTCCAGGAATTCTTCATCCTGGTTTTCGTGGGGCTTTGCATCATCTTCCAGCGCGAGATCACGAGGCTAGACGGCTTCGGAAAGGGCGTGAAGGGCTTCTTCCACGCGCCGTGGGGAATCCTCCTATCCGCGCTGTACCTCTCCCTGGCGCTGATCTCGATCCGCATCGTGTACCGCCTGGTAGAGTTCTCGGGAGGGCTGGGACAGGACAACGCGTTGACGACGCACGAAGCTTACTTCTACATCTTGGAGGCAGTGCCCATGTTTCTCGCTCTCTTGACCTTCAACGTCGTGCACCCGGGAAGGATCATGACGGGGCCCAACTCGGAGATGCCGGGGTTGTTCGCAACGCTCAAGAGCAAGGTCTCGAGGAAGAGCAAGGGAAGCCAGTTGTTGAAGGGTTCTGACTCGGAGGTGGAACTTACGCCAGCGTGGAATACGCAAAGGAGAAGTCAAAGCGCGCACTAGACATGTGGTGGTTTCTTGACATACTGTATTTGTTCTGTACATGACGACGGAGTTTTGGACTTATACATAGGTTGGCTAAATGGTGATATTTGTTAATGCTCGTCCTACATCGGGAGTTATGATTAGAAAAGAATAGACTTAGAATGCTGTACGATGCCAGACGTCTGCGTTGTTGACTGGGGTTTCGATCCCGCCGAGAGAAGTTCAGTGAATCCCAATACACCGAGAAAATATCGATAAGCTTTAGACTTTATAAAAGTACGAAGTCGATAGACGTCAGTCCAAATAGGTCGTTGCGCTTATGTTGTTACAAGATCTTGCAGACAACCCCCCTTGCAGTCCCTTCTTCCTCGTAAGCCTATACTATACTGATACCAAGCAGTTACCACCGTCATTTTATTTCCTTCAGGCAAGGATAAATATACACAACTCATATCGTACACGCTCACGACTCTTCAGCATGTCCCGTCGGCCCCGAAATCGCATAATCCGTCGTGACGAACGCTCTGTCCACCTCTCCCAAGCTCTCAGCACAATACTGCAACGTCTCAGCGATATCATGCGAGCGGTTCAGCGGCGTCTTCTCATCAAGCAGCACGTCAAACTCGACCCAAACGCCATCGCCCGCATGATACGCGGTGATGTTCTTGAAGCCTGTCACCACGGGGGCGAAGCGATAGGCCAGGTAGATGAGTTTCTTCAGCGTGTGGTCGTCGGCCGCCTCACCCGATAATCGCGTCACGTTGCTGAAGGACGTGTGGCCCCAGTCGTAGATGATGAACAGCGAGAGGAGGCCCGCACCTGCGGGATCCAGCCACCACACGTTGGCCCGCGCTCCGATGAGCGGGAAGAGGAGCGAGAGCGAGTTGAAGATGACGTCCGTCTTGCAGTCTTGTACCAGCGCCTGGACTTGGGTTGTCTTGATGGGCCGGCAGCCGATGCCGATGATGCCCTTGATGACGATGGTGGCTACCAGGGCGCCGATGGCCGCCCAGCTGAGGATTTCGATGTCGGCGTGCTGCATGAGCCTCGAGACGGACTCCTGCAGGATCTGGAGGAAGGAGATGACCATGATGATGGAGAAGACGAGGATGCCCAGGGGCTCGAGTCGCCGGCGTCCAACGGGGAAACGCTTACGCAGGGCGTTCAGACGCCACAAGACCAGGTGGTTCGTCGTCCACACGATGAGCGTGCACAGCAGATCGAGCGCCGAGTCGACCAGCGACGCGACCAGCGAGAGCGAGCCCGTGGTGAAGACGGCAAAGGCCTTGCCTACCAGCAGCAGCACGTTGGCCACGACGTTGATGTTGATCGCCCACTTCGCTCGCTGGCCCGCCTTGTGCCGCCGCGTCTTCTCCTCCTCGGGCAACAGCTCGGCGATGTTCCCCTTGACGCGCTGAACTCCGCCACCGCGCTCCTGATCGCCGTCATGATCCGGATCCGGGTTCATACTCTCGAGAATGTCGTCAGCAATGGCCATAACCACGGCGTCCACCTCCAGCCAGTCATTAAGGCGCTCATTCTGCGTCTTATAAAACGCGCGCACAGCCTTGTTGTCGATAGCCTTGAGGTCGTCGTCGGACTTGCGGAACTTCTCTAGCCCCTGGCTATCGATGCCATGCAGCAGCGCGCGCTTGATCTCGCCGCGGCGCGCATCCTCGAGGGCGGTCCGCGCGGCGTCCTGGAACTTGAAGATGCGCGGCTTTTGCCGCTGACGCTGCGAGGCGGTGTTGTCGCTGTACTTGTAGGAGAAGGATTTGCCGCGCTCGAGGTCGCGCGGGTGTTCTTCGTCATACTCTTCTTCTCGCTCGTGATGATGCTCGTGGTGGGCGTTGCCGTCTGCGGCGCCGTGGGCTTGGTGTTGGCCTGCGCTGGACGTGGTGGTTTGACCGCCGTCATTCAAAGTCCGTCTTCCCACCATTTCAGCAATTTATTCTGACCCTTCGTCTAAGCACAGAACTGTAAAGCAGAAGTAAACTTGGGAAGAAAATATAGGGAAAATGAGACACGTCGTTGGAATTCAGATTGTTGTTAAAGTGAGTGAGACTGCTTGCGGTTCACGGCACGGTTATGACGTATGGCAAGACCTTAAGGTGCCGCCTTGCCGTTGAGCGAAGCCTGGTGCTTGTAGAAGTCCTTTTGTATGCAAGGATCCGGATCCAATGTGGAGTATTGTAAACTGCTAATAAGATGCATCTGGTAGGCATTTGCAAGTTTAATCCGTCTAAGAGTTGACAAAGACGTCTTAGAGACTGGATATCCACTGCATTGCTAGGCTGTATAACCGGTTTCACCAACTGCCTCATTACTCATGTCTCATCGTCATCGACGGGTTTAGAGTCTCAGATCCAGTTGATTATTTCAATGGCACCGAGAAGTCAATCAACCGTATGGAGGAGACAGTGCATGAGTTATGAAATTTAATTTCTTCTATTGCTATCGTCGGTTGCACTCTTGAACGCTACATTTGAACCCAATAACCCAGTAACCCAATGAGCCTTTCTGGCGTCAACAACCAGCAAACACCCCAACAGTCTATTCGAACACCACCAAAAGCATGCTAGAACCAAATACCCAATACTACAGCCAGTTTGAGGTAGAAACAGAAGTTCGAGTCAGATTTAAAGAGGCCGAAGATCTTTCATTGGCCCTCAAACCCTCCCCCAAGCTCACACGAACCCTCACGACTTGGGTGTAAGCCGACCCTAATTCTGCTGCGCGCCTGATCGCAAGGCATTCGCAAGTCTATGCCGAGCACCCTCCTTTCGCCCATCGCGTCCCGGGCTTGGGGCATAAGAGTCCGGTCTGGACTGTGCCGGGTCGTAGTAAGATTCGTCGTTACCTAGCCCAACCTTCTGAGGTCGGGGAGGCGGAGGAGGCGCGTTGTGTGGCTGGCTTGAGTGGGATTCAGCGTAGTACGATCGCTGCCAGTCTTGGGCTGTCTCTTGGCGAGAGGGTTCTTGGCGGGATGGCTCTTGCTGAACTGATTCCTGACGAATCGGTTCCTTGCGGGCTGGCTCCTGGCGAGCAGCTTCTTGTCTCACAGAGTCCGGTCGGTAGGGGTTGGACTGATACGCCTCTTGTTGAGGTGGCACGGGGGTACGGCTGTCGCGAGCGGATCGCTCATCGCGAACAGGGCGTCGGGTAGAGTCGCTAGAGCGCGTTGGTTGATGAGTCTGCGTCTGAGGTGCGACAGACTGGCGATAGTTGCTAGTCTTTGGCTCCTCGTCATCGTCCGTGTTACTGTCATCGTCCGGCTCGTCGTCGTAAGCTCGCAACTCGCTTCGCATGGCGAGACCAGCGCAGATACTTCTAGCCTCTTCGATGGCTGTCTTCTGCACCTTCAGGGCCATCCGCCGATCCCGAGTCTCCTTATTCTCTGCCGCAATCGCCTCCACCGTCGAGTCGGGCATGCGCAAGATCTCGATTGGGTTGAAGAGACGCAACATTCCCAATAGAAGATGTCGTTCGACAACCTGCGTGATGACATTGCGTGTGAAAATACGCGCAGTTAGATCATAGTAAATGAGCATCTTCTCCAAGACTTCTTCGGCCTCCGTGTAGGTTCCGCCGTTCTCGGTTGAGTCTGCGCGCCATTTCCTGAGACGATCTTCGTACTCGGGGTCGAACGGTTGGACCTCGAGCTCCATGTCATCTGTCAGCCTTTGCAGTTCCTTATCGGCACTCTCCATCAGGTCCTTCATCTGCACTTCAAGAAAATGATATCGGAGGGGATCCCGCATGCGCATTGGCCACACGTAATCAATCACATCCGCAAGAAACTCATTGCAGATGACGCTCAAGTTGTCTTTATACTCCTGAGCGAGCATGGGCCAGTTGCGCGAATAATCTTGAAAGAGAATGTAGGGTGCGCGAGGATTGGAGTCAAGGGGCAACTCGTTACCACGGATTTGTCGAAGGAGTGGCTCAACTTCGTTCGCAGCAAAGTCCTTCTTTGAACGGTCACCGACGAGACCAGGACTAGGCAGAGCGGCAGCAGCGGCATCGCCAGGAGGAACACCGTTCTGAAAGGTGATTCTACGACCATGTTGGCGAAACCTCTTGGCAAACCGCTCACTTTCTTCACGGACGCGGGCTCGAAGCTTCTGCGACGGTGTCCCTTTCGGGGCAGACTGTCTGGCAAAGAAGCGTTCTCCGAACGGATTCTTGTAGTTACCGTTGACAGCGGGAGTAACGAGATTGTTCGAGGCCGTGAAGAGCTCGCCCATCTGGAAGCGCATCTCTTCGATAGTGTCCTTACCGACTCCCATAGCTTTGAGCTGCGCTTCACATCCCTCGAGCGCTTGCTGGATTTGACGGCGGAGAGTCTTGACATGTTTTCCGATGTGCCGTTGGAGCTGAGTGCTGAGCTTCTGGCGAAGAGCGCCAATCCCCCACATCTCCGGTGGCAAGCTGGCCCATTTTCCACGGGAGAAGAAGTCGGCTTCTCTCCGACCGCGTTCCTCGGGTGACTGGAACTGGTCGCCGGGGCCCGGATTCAGCAGAACGTACCAGCCGAGCTTGAAGTTGTTCTCTTTGTCCTTGTTGGTCACAAGCTCGATGAACTTGTCTTCGAGACCGATTCTCTCCGTCATATCCGGCTTCGTCAGAACACCGATGGTTCGGGATCCAGTGGGATCGAATTGGCGGGCTTTAGTGAGAATGGGAGCTTGCACATAGTCGTTGTTGCCACCGATAACGGCCAAAATGATTGTCCGGGGGCTTTTCATGTATCGTTCGGAGAGCACTTCGATGGTCTGGATATCGGCGGAAGACTGATCGCGGTTGGCTACGCGAACCAACCCAGGAAGATCAACCAGCGTCAAAAGAGGCATATCGGGGCCGCTCTTCTCGACTACAAGAATATCGCGAGCGGCAAAACGACCCGGGATGTTTCGAGGCGCGATGAGCTCCGTCGCGTCTCTCATCATAGATTCAAAAGGCGTATCTCCGGTAACATCACCGCCATATTGCAGCAGTCGGCTCTGTTCGTTGAAAGGTCGGTTCTTGTCGGGGATAATCGACACCTTCAGCCTCGTCTCTTTGGCTCTCCGTAGACGAATCTCGGTCGCGAAGCGCGTGCAAGCACCTGCTTCTCTGGGGAACGGCGTGCCGGTCAAGGCTTCGAGGACGGAGCTTTTTCCGGCGGACTGGTCGCCCACGACGACGATCTGGGGTAGCTTGACATTGTCGAGTTGCGCGAACTGGAGCTTATCGATGAGGTCCAGCAGGCCACGCTGTTCGTTTGCGAGGCCCTGGGTGCTCAGAGACGATTCGATCGAGGGAGGCATCTCGGGGCTAGTCTGAGTGTCAGCAACCTGGCGCGTGGGCTTCGATGAGCCGTTGCTGGAGTGTACGAACAGCGAGCCCATTCTCGAGGGAAAGTGGGAGCCAGGAAACAACGGGGATGTTGCTAGTGACGTCGTAGCTTCTGATGGCCGATGTCACGGAAGCAAGGACGAATATTGTTGGGAGTATCGTTCGCCCGTAAGATGAGAGCAAAAATCCAGGTGACACGGGAAAATGCAAGAAGAAAAGCAGGCTCGAGCACTTGCCGCCTGCTTTTATATAACGGTGATGTCAAGGCAGTCAAGCTGTTGTTGGTTGCCTCATCATCTTGGTTGCGCGGCTGCCAAGGCCCAAGACGCAGCTCTAGCAGATCCCGGACTTACGCCACGAGTACTGCGCCACTGGGAAACTTGGGATTATGTGGCGCAGCGTCCACCTCTTTGCTGCACTTGGAGATCTGCGGAACTCGCTCGTTCCTTTCATTAAGAAGAACTTAATAGATGACTGTTATCACTCGTAGAAGCTTGAGTTTTGGCTTGAAAAATTCTAAGACTATCTCGCAGCAGGCCGACGTCGTTTGGCAGTTGGGAAAGTTCCAAAACACTCATTTCTCAGCCACATCTACGTCATTTCAGCGCGTGCCAGAACTCACATCTTAGCCATGGACATGGCCATGAGATGAAGTACGCAACACGTCTCAAAGAAGGGCTGAGAACTACAGTGTCCTAGGTTAATCGTTAGCTGCAGTATGGGGCATACGTACTCGGCAACGAATTTGCTAGTAACGAATACGTAATTTCACACTGAACGGCCGCCATCTCTGTTGGCTCAAGTGTGGCGAATGGCGCCTGCAGAGACGCGCGGGCACTGTTACACGTGAGTGCTCGGGTAAAGTGAAAAACATTGCTTCATTGCGACGAATGACACCTTTGACAGCCGGTCGCCAGCCATTTTCTGATGTATTGTTGCACGTTTCGGCTTGCTAGAGGAGATAAAGCACCGACAGCTCTGCGCGGAGCACATCTTCGGAGCCCTCCCGGAGGCCGCTTTTTGGATCGGAGCGGCAAGTGGGGCTGAACTGTCCGGCTTTTGTGGGGCGGCTGCCCGTGAACATTCTCAACGACTTTACTTCCAGTGTCCTCAATGACTGCAGTTCCCCTTTGGCGTCTTCGAAATCTGCACATATTCAGACTAAAGATTTAGTCTTCACGAACCCAAAGTTAAAAGGCCAATAACGGTAAGTTTGTAGTATTTGTATTGGTGCTATACCTGCATCACACATCTTGTTCATGAATTGACTGTAGTCGGGGCTGCAATTCTGCGGAATTCGACTTCCCCTCCTCCTCGGGATATGCCCTAAACACCTCCCGCCTCATCACCCTCCTGGGTGCCCTTCTCCCTGTAAATAGCTCAAATTGCGCGAAGCCTTGTTCTGGTAACAGATCAAGGCCGTCCATGGTAACCCACCCCCTTGAAGACTCTTTCCTGACTTGCGCCAGCAACGGCGTATCGAGCGTCCTATAAGCAAGCTCAACAACAACGCCGCCCGTCTTGCTGCCGAGCCAGGCTTCGGGGAGTGTAAAGTTCGGTGCAGGGACGACGCCAATCTTGTGTGTTGGGATACATGATATTATGACTGTTGGCAGTCGGAACTCTGACGGCCAGTCGTCGACGAGGGAGTGGATAACCCGGAACCTAGCTTCATTCCCTGCGCTAAGTAACTTGAAGTCTTTCTTGCCCAAGAGCTCGGCAAAGTGCGAGGCGACCTTCTCCGCGTGTGCTGCCGTCCGGTTGTAAATGGCGATGTTTTGGATCCCGATCTGAAGCATCGCGTACACGGTAGCGCGAGCCATACCTCCCGCTCCAATTACCAGACCACAAGAGCTTGAAACAACAGCGTTAGCGGGGGAGAGGCCTCGTCTAATACACGCCCGTATGCCGATCCAGTCGGTATTTTCCCCGTATAAGGCCTTGATGGGACCAGCTCTGCTAACGTTATGGAAGAATGCGGCTCCTGTTGGGACCGAGCCGTCCGGATTCAGTTGTCGGATCGGGATCAAGGTGTTTACTGCCCCTATTGCCTGGGCATGACTGCTCAACGAATGAGTAAGGGTGATGACCTCAACTTTGAATGGTAGACCGATAGAAGCACCTCCAAAGTTGGGGTCTTCGATAATGTGTTTAACACCGCGCAGCGACTCGGAAGAGAACATCTTGTACGTATGCGGTATTCCGCATGCTTTGAAGGCGGCATTATGCATCGCGGGGGACAGACTGTAATCCACTTGGGCCCCGATAACGAATATCCTCATCTCATCGTACATGAAAGATGAGAACAACGCTTTGGTAGCCCCGACTGCAGTGATGCACGGTTTTATCGGAGGCCGTGGAATAACTTCGCCTAATGACTCTGGGCGAACCACGGTGAGTATCCGATTGAAAGCGGCCGAGGTTCGTCCCAATGAACCTGAGTTGTACGCTATCAAAGGTATTTTTGGTTGTTCCAAAGCGGCAACGTAGGAACGAAGCTGGTTGATGGTGAAATTATCCTCCATGGATGCCGCGGGACGGATGAGTCGCGCCATATCACAGCCAAGTTCTTTAGCTCTATTATACCACAATTTCCAAGTCGTAGAGTCCCAGGGTTGAAGGTCTGTCACCGTGTAATAGTTGCCTATGATCTTGGTGCGCTTCCTTGCGGCCCGGATCAGGTGTATGCTTGAGGTATCCAATCTTAGATCGACTGTCATCATTTCAGGAGCCAGTCGCAAAGTATGGAAGATCAAATCGATATATCGGCGGATAGTATCCTCGTCTGCTTCGTGCGGGAGAAATATGTGAATAATTATCGGCAATAAGGTGCTCCTCCTCACAACTCCGATCCCTCTTGTGATATCGCCGACCATATTGATGTAGGTTTTGCTTGCGGGTGAAGCTGGAGAGGGGTCGACGTCTAAGTCGTGTATCACGATTTGAACGGCATCCGCCCCCGCTACGTGCTCCTCAACAATGAGATTTTCCCTCAAGACTTCCGACAGTGGGATCGACACGGCATAAGTGAACTGCCTTTGTTCGGTGGGGATTCCAGCTAGGGGGAAGGCCGACTCGATAAACGGGATTGTGCCGGCAGGAAATATCAAGGATAAGAATTTGAGAAAGTGTTTCTCGACATTCTTTAGGGCGAGATACGGGGCAGTAGATCTTTGAATTACAGACATCCTGGACGATGACGGCGACTCGACTCGCTTCTCGGAGACGTTGAAGAACTCAAAGTTGGTACAGACTCGAAAAATAGCACTGCTGACGTTGAGCAATTCACGAAACTTGTCCTTGTCTTGAATGTTCAAGTGTTTTTGAATTGCGTCGGCATCTCGAACGATGTGAATAACAGGGTTGGTGGCAGCAAAATCGCGTAGCAGGTTCTGGGCACTCCTCTCCATCCAGGAGCAAACGATGATGCAGCCAGTGCGGTTACGCTCGAGAACCTGATGTAGAACTTTGGCCTGCTGTTTGTGGCATTGTTTCGAGCCGTTCTTCATTTTATACACAACGCTGGCGCTTCCAGTCGCTGCTTGGAAGGAAACCTCGACGTCGACCACCTTTCGCTTCATTGCCGAGGATGCCATGACGGCCAACGTGGACTTTCCAGCGCCACGGATGCCTGCCAGAACCATGGACGCATTTTGATCAAATTCTGGAACCTCCCCAGACAGAGGGTGGGCCATTGGCGAAGGGGTCCTCGTCGAAGCATCGTGGAGTTCGCTTCTTGACGGTTGCGTTTGGGTGACGGTAGCGGTCTGGGCGCCGTCCTGGCCCAGCATCACCCCTAGAGTTCTCTTGACGCCTGCCATGTTCAGCGCCCATATGGAAGAGGGGATTTGTAAACGCTGACTCGAGTTCGTGGCGATTGAAGCAAGCAGAGTGTTAGTAAACAGTCTGGGATCTGGAGTTGTGAAGTACCTTAGTTCTGAGACAAGAAGACGCAGTCGGACACAATAAGCGGACAGGTTTGGTTGACTGACATAAATGCTTGTGTCTACAGTCGGCCGAATGGTGCAATAATGACCTGAATAATATTGACACCCACTTCCGCTAGTGGAGGGTACCCCTCTATTTTCGGCCAGGCAGCGGGTAAGCGTTCTTCCGTCCACCTCGCGAACAACCACCGCGTCATCGGGAGCTACCAGCCGGCCCTTCCCCAGATTATCCCCGCATTGTGATGGCGCATCGCGTTGACTTCATTGACTTCTCTTTTCCCATGCGGTGATGGCGAGCGGCGTTGTCGACCTGAGATTCAATCTTCATGGGGTCCATCATCTAGCATGTCGTCCAAGCGACGTGACGATGCCAACGTCGGCAACACACGACTACAGGCCGTAGCCCCGCCACCAGCTAAGAGGCAGCGTGTGTCACTTGCTTGCAACTCGTGCAGAGCAGCGAGAGAGAAGTGCGACGGCGGTCGCCCTCTTTGTGATGCCTGTGTAACCCAGAGGCGCAGCTGCTCCTATACCCCAGCATCCCGGAAGAGAGGCGTGCCGACGGGCTACCTACGGACGATCGAGCTGTCGCTTGCTTGGCTTAGCGAACAGATCCCAGCCGGCGAAGCAGCTTTACACAGCCTTCTCACCAACAATGGCGGCGCAGAAGCCACCCGTGTTTTGGGCACCAAGGCGAAGGCTGGCCATCGGCTGTACAGGGATTGGAGTAAGAGTCGCGTCCACAAGGCGATTGGCCACTTTCTATCAGACGACAAGACCCTTCGAATAGATGATTCGGCAGAAGACTCGGAAACGGACGACACAACTAGCCCAACAAGCTCTCATATTCTCGACGCCAAAAGAACCCCTGGTGTTGAGCCTCAGGGATTCCAATTTCCACAACAACACACACCGCCAGTCTCTCACAATGTACGGATTCCAGCAAATTCACCAGCAAATTCCAGGTTAATATTACCGCCCAACTGGGAGCGGCTCGTTGATATATACCTAACTTATACGCATTGCTGGTTACCAATTGTTGAGGAAGCTACAATCACCGAAACCGCATTGACATATCCGCCAGAGGGACTAGACCTCGACCCAAACAACTCCGCATTTCCCTCGCATGCTCTGCTATGGGCGGTACTATCCGTGGCTGCTTTCCAGAACTCGGCATCTCCTGAGCGCTCACTGAAGGGTAGTCTCAAGCCAGCCCAAATATTCCAAATTGCTCGTGACTTAGTCCCTCGGGACAACGAAGAGTTCGAGACTCCATATGTTTGCGCCCTTCTTCTACATTCTTTAGTCCTGCTTGGCCAGAGAAAAAGCAAGGCAGCATGGCGGTTGATCGGGAACGCATCACGCCTAGCTTTAGGCAATCTTCCGGCAGCTTCGTACATGAATCAGGACGGAGACGGGACCCAGATGTCTCCAAACAACCTAGAAATGCGCGTACTTATCAGCAGCTTTATTCTGGATACCTTGGTTTCTCTACGTCTGGGCCTTCCACAATCGCAGACAGGCATTCGCTACGGTCTCTCGTCTGCCACCGCGTGTGGCTATGAAGGTGCTGAGGAGACCTGGACCCCTATTACAGGAATGGGATCAAAGTTCAAGACATCCATGACATCTATACAACCGCTGGCGGCTTTCCAACAACTCTTCACCTTTTGCAAACTTTGGAGTGGCCACGCAGAGCAGAAGTTGCATGATCCCTGTGGTCAATCAAGGGCCACGCCTGAAGACCTGGCAAGATGTCTAGACTCGCGATTTTCTTTCTGCAGCTCGCTGATATTCGACGGTTCGACTCCAGGAATTCCTTCGGCCTTCCTTCTCCAAGGCGTTTTCCTGTGTATTACATTGGATCTTGTTCCAGGACACAGACCGTCCCTTTTCTCGAATCTTGTTGAATTGCTTGACTCATGCCAAAAGACCTTTGGTGCGAGCGGCACACCGCCTATTATGGCAACTTTGATGGAAATTACGCATCAGCATGGGCACGCTGGCCGTATGTATGAACACGACAAGCCTAGATGGACAAGAATTCTGCACGATGTCGACAAAGTCTGGAGCTTTGATGCGGGTGACACAGGCGGCAATATAGAACAACAGACCCTAGCGGGCCGCGCCGTTGATGGTCCAAGCATCGAAGAAGAAGAACGGGATAATTTATCCAACATACTCCATCACTCGATTCGGGCAGCCCGGGCTCCTAACACCTTGCAAGGTTCACAGCCGACTATATTTTCCCCTCTCCATCCGCAACAGCATCATGTCTTGCCCTATGACTTTCAGTCCTCTGCAATATACGCAGGACCCTTGGTCCCTTCTTCTGCTTTACAGAACAACACTGCGAGGTTGGGGTCGGGGTCAGCGTCGGAGTCGGTGGATTACGACGCTATCTTGGATGAACTTGATTGCGTTGTTTACGCGGACAATAGTATGGACATGGACTCGCAATTTATGGCGAACCTCGGATTTGGACCAGGTGCCACTTTGGGAGAGATGTTTCATCCCGACTTTTAGCACTATATCCAAGGCCTCTTTATAAGAAGAGCATATCACTTTGTGGATTATTTTAGATCTCAGTTTAATCCCACAAGACGGCGAGAATCTATAAGAACGCCGCGTGCCATCAAGTGGATCTGACTTTTGGCGCCTTGTCGCGTTGAACATGGAAACCGACACACACATGGCCTGGTTTCTGCCAGAGCAATTACCCCCAACCTCTCTATCCCAGCGCCCAACGCTCTGCAAGACGTGTGGCTGAAGCACCAGCGGAAAGATCTCAGACCGCGGCAGCTAACCCCTTAGGTCGACATCGACGAGGAGGACTACAACTCGGACGAGCTCACTAGAATCGGAAGATTCGAGCGAGACTGGAAAGACTATATAGACATCGAGAAGATGCGACCCCACGCAGAGGAGTCCAGCAGGAAAGCATTCGAGCTCAACACCAGACGAGTTTTCAACTTTTTCAGCCTGAAGGAGCATCACTCGATTCAGGACGCTATTCGACGACATCGTCGACACAATGATTGACCTCTTTGTCGAGAAGGCGAAGTCGTAACACTAAGCACTATATTGTGACTCGGATACAGACGCTCTTGATAGGTGTGACTCGGTTGACCTCTCGGATGCCGTCTAAAATGACCCTTCCTGCATCCAGGAGCTGAGATAACGTCGCACGCGTCGCACTAGTCGTGGGAATGGAAAAGCTGCATCTCCTGCATAACCCTGTTAGATACATGACAACAATAAGCACGCGTGGGGACTTCAAGGTAGCCTTCGGTTTCGACAACGATACCCAGCTGCCTCGATGGACCAACTAAATGACAACTTCAACATGTGCGTTAGGCGGCTAATACCCTACGACTTTCCATACGATAAACATATCACTTCAGGACTAGCCTTCAACTTATGGATTCAGATATTGAATTATGGCATACATCTATCTTTGCGTCATATATCGCTTCCTTTCAACGGCCTTTCAACTTGTGCCTGGGCTAGCTTAGGATTTTTCTTGATACGATCTATAACACAAGCGATATTGACAGCGACTCGAAACACATGGCGAGTTTGAGACTTAGTACTAACTCGACTCTGGGAGATTTATTTTATCCTCACTTTCATGTGCGTTGCAAATACTTTGGTAACTCAGCACAGTGCGTAGACGCCTCGCCATGAACAACCATATACCACATCGACATCAACTTCGCCATGTCATGATCCCGAAAACCATCTACTTCGTTGCTTTGCACAACTTTCACTGACGTGACACTCGTTACTTCCGGCACAAGACAGATCCATTCAACCAAGCGGGTGAATGAATACACCGGATCAGCCGTGCGCGACGCTCGTTACAATCTATATGGATGTTGGGCTTACATCCTGAGAATCTTCGTAAACAAATATATCATTCAGGGGTCATACTATTGATTCCCACCTATAGGCTTCAGATGCATCTTGTTTTCATGGTATTTAGGTGTACGACATATCCTTTACCCGCTTGTCATGGATCTCTTCTTTGGGCTGGCTAAGTGTTTATCCAGTGGCGTCGGCTAAGATCCCGTCCTCCTCCACATCCATCCGCTACCCCAGGAGTTGGCTGATGATGATGATGCTCATTCATGCATCACCGGAAACAAGCTCATCCCCCACACGGGACCCCGCAAACCCCGGATCTTTTCAAGCGCCCATGCCGGGAAAGACCCTGATCCTTGCTTGGAAACGGCATGCCCGTTGCATGCTGTTGAACGTTGAGCAGGGTACCATTTTCATTCGAGTGGCTGAATATTAGTTGTTGAAACACCTCCCCGTCGAACAGCGAATGGACTAGTGATATAAAACTTGCTGCCCGGTTCCGAATGCGTTTTGCTTGAAATCTCCAGCATCACAACCTCTCTCGATCCCTCCATTGATTGCCCTCAAGGCTAAACAGCGCCGTTCACCAAGTGTATCAAAAATAACCCATTTGCGATGACGATCCTCGCCCTCAAAGAAGATCGGCCTACACCGAAGGAGGTGTACAACTGGCGCGTCTACGTCTGCGCCGCCACGGCATCCTTTGCATCATGTATGATAGGATACGATTCCGCCTTCATTGGCACAACGCTCGCCCTCCCTTCGTTTGTCGATGAATTTGAGTTCGCGACATACTCGAAATCTCGGCTTGCTCTGTTGAAGGCGAACATCATTTCCGTCTACCAGGCCGGTGCTTTCTTCGGCAGTCTTGCCGCCTTCGTCTCCAGCTACTACCTTGGCCGTCGCAAATCTCTTATCCTCTTCACGCTCATCTTTATGCTCGGCGCTAGCATGATGCTGGGCGCCAACGGAGATCGAGGCTTGGGTCTCATTATTGGGGGGAGAGTCCTCGCTGGCTTTGGTGTCGGTGGTTGCTCAAACATGACGCCTATCTATATATCCGAGCTATCGCCACCCGCAGTCAGAGGCCGCCTCGTTGGCTTGTATGAGCTCGGCTGGCAGTGTGGCGGTCTCGTGGGCTTCTGGATCAACTATGGCGTCAATAAGACACTTCCTTCAAATCATCAACAATGGCTCATCCCCTTCGCTGTTCAGCTCATCCCCGGGGGTCTGCTGCTTCTGGGTTCCCTATTTATCCCCGAGTCTCATCGGTGGCTGTTCTCAAAGGGTAGACGCGAGGAGGCGATGAAGAATCTGTGCTGGATGAGGAACCTTGGACCTGATCACATTTACATCATCGAGGAGGTCAACTACATTGACGAGGATCTCGAGCGATATCGAAAGGACGTTGGCGCCGGGTTCTGGAAGCCATTCAAGGCCTTGAAAAACAAGAGTGTTCAGTGGCGATTCTTCTTGGGTGCTATGTTGTTTGTGTTTCAGAACGGTAAAGATGAAGCTTTCCTTCCTAACAGTCTATAACTAATACGTCCCTAGGATCTGGTATCAACGCCATCAACTACTACAGTCCAACGGTCTTCAAGAGCCTTGGTATCCACGGCACCAATACTAGCTTTCTCACGACTGGTATCTTCGGCGTCGTCAAGACTGCACTCACGTTTGTATGGCTCATGGTATTGATCGACCACATGGGTCGACGAAACCTTCTCATGATCGGCGCTGCTGGTGGCTCGTTCTGCATGTGGTTCATCGGCGCGTACATCAAGATCGCCGACCCTGCCTCCAAGCAAGACAACACGTCACTTTCGTCGGGCGGAATTGCCGCCATATTTTTCTTCTACCTCTGGACAGCTTTTTATACGCCGTCTTGGAACGGAACGCCTTGGGTGCTCAATTCGGAGATGTTTGACCAGAATACTCGATCGCTTGGCCAAGCCAACGCTGCAGCAAACAACTGGTTTTGGAACTTCATCATCGCACGGTTTACGGAGCAGATGTTCAACGCGTGGGGATATGGCGTGTACTTTTTCTTTGCGTCGCTGATGATCATATCCGTCATCTTCGTCTTCTTCTGCATCCCGGAGACGAAGGCCATTCCGCTGGAGGCTATGGACCGCCTATTCAAGACGAAGCCGGTGTGGAGGGCTCATGACCGCCTGATGGAGGATCTGAGAATTCAGGAGGAGGAGTTTAGGCACAACGCTGAGGGCATGGATTTGCGGGACGAGAAAGGCATGACGGAGCTTGTGGAGCGCGCTCCTGATAGGAGGTAGCTAAACATTAGTTGATGTGATCAGTTGTGATTCATGCCTTCTTTCTTCCGCGTATTGTCGCAATCATAGTACGATTTGAGTCACCGAGCCCGTATTTGCTTGTGGTAGGACAATTTCTAGCAGGAGTCACATTGGGAAAACAAATTTTGATAGGTCGCAACAAAGCCTGCTTGCGTGTACTATTTGAGGTGTACGTGACTGTTTGTACGCCAACGACTCCAACAGCAAAGAAGTTAAATGTGCGCTTCAAGTCCGCCAACTCAAGAAATAATACCATTGGGGGGTGGTTTCTTCAACTGAATTAGCCAGCTACGAAGATCTTTGGCTTTGACCAAGACAGGCGCATATATTGATGATTCAAGATACTTCCCTGAATTATATAAACCCCTTGCCTAGCCTGAGCTCAGAAAAACTACAGAATTACAGAATACAAGCGACCGATCAAACTCAGCAAGCCCACAGTATTACAACTCTTTAAGACTCAATCTTCTAACATTCTTACACTCGCGGCTACAATGTCTCATGAGACATCGACACCTGTCTTCTACCCAGGTGATGAGCCAGCCTACTGGCATCAGGTTCCCGTGGCTTCCATGAGCCAGGGAAGGCTGATCAGGGCCTTGAACCGGATTTACGATGATCGAGACTGGCGGATCATAACTAACGACGACGACCAGGTATATTCCGTCAAGGTGGGAAAAGAGGAGCCAAGAGACTTGATGGCCGCGATAGAGGCAATCAAAGCAGAATTGGACATGGAAATAGCAGAAGCCGAGGCAGAGGCGGACGCAGAGGCTGAAGCGGCCGCAAAGTCTAAGGACGAAGGATACATTTCGGGGTGTAATGAAAATGAGCCGGAGGCAAACTAATGCAGCCGAGCAGCTGAGCACTCTGTGCGGCTCAAAGCGTAGCAAGGTATAGATAGATCCGTGAATAGCAGTAGGCCATACATACAAAAAGTGTCTATTAGATCCCAGTGATTCAGAGTACAGCTCTTGACTTTGTTTAGCGATTCAACCAGTAGCGCTTTTGTGATTAGAGGACTTCTACCTACAATTTTTGTTCAAATATAAGGGGTCGACCCGCGCACTTGGCTACGACCTTACTATCAGCAGGATCATTTACACAGCTATATGACTCGGAATTAGTCGACTTATAAGACAGACCGTCACAGACGCAACCAAGAAAATATCACAAACCGAAGACACCCAACGAAAGCAATACGACCACCGGCTCCGGTATGGAGGTCGAATATGAGAATATCCCACAGGATTGCATTTCCATAGACACTTTGGCGTTGGCCTTGGACCTGATTTATGGAGCTAAAAAAGCGAAGATTTACAACAGACGCAATCAACAATACGGCCCTATATGGAGCGTTCGAGTAGTGCAAATTGACCGCATTGACTTGCGGGTAAAACTAGACGACATGGGAGTAACGCGGTATAAACTATAGGTAGTGGTCTGGTTGTGAATCAGGATCTTCTATAATACCTACACACGTGAACTCTTACATATAAATATACCAGTTTCGCGTAGCTCAATGGCACTTGTGACTCCTACCGTTCAAACTTGACAAATCGCCAGGTTATCAAAAGCCGAGGAAGTAAGAAACCGATACGAAACAAATCGATTAACAGTACCTAGCTACCTGAAAACTTGAACAAGATGACCGCCAAGACCACTCCCGCCGAGACCGCTACCGCCGAAACCTCTACCGCCTTGACCACTACCACCGAAACCTCTACCGCCGAGACCGCTACCACCGAAACCGATCCGGTTGACCTTGGTATCGAGGTCGAGCAGGATATCCCAAAGCATGTCATTGAACTAGCAAACTTAGAGACAGCTTTGGATGAGCTATACGGAGTTGGAGGATGGAACATTAAGAGTGGCTTCAGTAGTAGATTCGGCGCCACATACACCGTTAAGACGTACCAGATTGATCCCTTTTGCTTGCTGGACAAATTACAGGAGATGGGAGTAGCAACAGCAGTGAAGACGATTTTGGATCAACAGCGGTGGTCACCAGGTGAGAAATAGCGGCATAG
The DNA here is from genome assembly GCA_014621405.1 of Stylonectria norvegica. Taxonomy (NCBI): domain Eukaryota; kingdom Fungi; phylum Ascomycota; class Sordariomycetes; order Hypocreales; family Nectriaceae; genus Stylonectria; species Stylonectria norvegica. The sequence continues at coordinate 29,552 of JAANBC010000189.1, forward strand.
ATAGCTAGACCATGGAACACAAAGTAAGAACAGTGAACCCAGGCCTTGCTCTTTGATGGGAACAGTCTGAGAAGGTACATCAGGGGCTGTGAACAGATTACATATTAGTAACCTCTGCGAGTGAACAGAAGTGAACAGAGAACGAGTAGCTTGGCAATTAAAAGCATTTCCCTCAATATTACAGAACAAGATTTCTGTGTTGGCCTCTTAATACAAAGAACAAGTGCTTCCTTCTACCATATAAATGCTCCTGTTTCGACTTCGACGGTTATTGATCAACAACAAGCAAAACAACTTGCCTGCATCACCAAGACGAGCAGCCCGCCAACCCTGACCTGAAAAGCCCGACTCAACCTAAACGAGTCCGCATTATTTGACTATTTCACGCAAGGCAGTATATCTAGGACGATCAAAATGCCAGGCCACCCGCATCTCGTCCCCAAAAGCCTCACATCCAGGCGGAATCTGAAATTATCATTGGATTATCTGTTCGATAAAGGACAATGGAGTTTTGACGCGAGGACCAGCGAGACATATTACGTTATAAGGTGCCGGCGGTCGGATGCTTTCAACTTGGTGGAACTATTGCTTGAGCTGGAGCAGTACAGGATTGACAACAGATGAAGTCCTGATGGAAAGAGTCGGTGATGGACCCAACTAGATGACGGGGATACGTCGCAGAGCAAGTGTTGCGTCACAGTAGTTTCTATACATGAATAGACGTCTGAAAATTCAGCGATTGGAAACGCTCAGTATCTCTCAAATCACTTCCAAATCCTGATTGCGATTCAAACGTAAAGGTTCTATGTAGATCGTATAAAAACTCGCACGGGTTCCACTGAGAGGTTGATCTCCCCAAACATAAGCAAGCCAGGCATTCCCAACATTCCCAACTATCAACAAGCCATCCTTGCCCACTAAACCCAATATTAGTTACTCATCAGCAATTAGTCAACATAAACTATGGCTTCTTCAAAACCATGCAACGACCATCCAGGTAGCGGAGCCCAAAGAAAGCGACATGACATTCCCAAAGAGTTCATCAGCCAAGATAAACTGAAAAAAGCGTTAAACAAGATCTACGGATCTGGAAAATGTACTGTGGATATCTCGAACCCGAGAAAATACGTCGTGACAACGGCGAAGGCCGACACGTTTTGCTTGATGTGCAAACTAAAGGAGAGGGGAGATTCGCATCAGTGAGACAGCCGCACTAGACTATCGGATTACCAGGGGAGTGACCAGGAGCAGTCCTCCACGGGGTTGTCACGGCAGGGAAAACGTTTAGGATGATCCTAGGATAAGCAAATAAACGCACGTTTAAAGGAGCTGTTAATCTTTAGCAGGCGAGAGGGCATTGCCGGATAAGTCTTCAGAGATGCGATTCGAAATAGCCGTGATGAATGCGAGACGCGTAAGAAATGGAACTGAACCGAATGACCGTTCAAGTTGATCTTATTTCGCACATTCGACGTAGTAAATGCCAGCTTTCAACGTGCATGCTGATAGTAACAAAATTTCCTAGTCAGGGGCGAATGATCCACCCCCTTTTGAATGTGACCTTGGGACCTGTCGGTGCAAAAGATGTAAGGTGAATGTAGTTTTTACGTAGCTCGACGCTATTGAGTGGTAAAATACAGATGCTATCTGATAAAGAGTCCTGGCCATTTCCAGTCTGATGTCTCTTTAAAGACATCCCGTGCAGTGCACAAGGTGCGAGTCTGCGACCATCGTTCCGGCACGCTCTGCACCCACAAGAAGGCGACAAGATCCATGGGAATATCTCATGACATAAAATATAGATCTATAATTTCGCCTGTAGTGCGCGCTGTTTCACCTTTTCGGCGATCGCCAAATGCACCTTTTCCTTGGGCATCTCCTCCAACGCCCTCCCAGTCCAATACCGATCCTGCTCCAAGCCCTGCCATATCAACGCCTCCGTCCCCAATATAACCTGCCATCCCCGCGCAGTAGCAAGTCCACCGAGTCTCGTAAACGGCGTCGGGTTGTAACACATTTCCAACATGGCTCCCTTGCGCGGCTTGTCCAGTATCGCCTCTATGACTCTCCGGGCGAGTTTCTCGCCTGGTGTGGTAGGGTCGAAGTCGGGAACGCAGGAGACTATGGCGCCGGGGGCGTCGAGAAGCATGGCTTGAGAGGTGGTTTCTACGTGTAGGAGGTTGGCGCCGTATCCTCTTGAGATACAGTCCTTGATAACCGCATCGACTTCGTTACCGTCGCGGTTGACAAGGTAGATGGTTGTGACGTTCATCCATTTTCGTAAGGCGTAGATGGCACTTCGTGCTGCACCTCCGCCGCCAATGACTAGAGCGGGACGCCCAAGGAATACACAAGCTGGCTCTGCGATATTTTGGTAGAAGGCATCTCGGATACCGATGACATCCGTGTTGGCGCCGCAAAAGATGCGACGGCCATTCTTCTCCCGTAAGTAGAGGGTGTTGCAAGCGCCAACGTCGCGACACTCGTCCGTCATCTCGTCCAGGAACGGGATGATGGAGACTTTGTTCGGCATCGTAATCGACGCTCCTGAAATAAACATTCAGCTACTTCAGACACTCTATAATGATAGCGAGGGTGGTTCTCACCATAGAATTTCGGGTGCTGGATCAGTTTAAGGAAACCCGCAATATCGGCCGAGTCAAGCCTGACTTGGCCCCAATTCAGGCCAAGACCTTGGTAAATCACGCTATGGAGGAACGGAGACAGTGATTTCGAGATCCTCTGGCCGAAGAGATATCCGTGCCGTGCTAATTGTGAGACTTCCGACGAGCCGAGGGAGTCACCCGAAACATAGGTTTCGTGGAAGGACATGTTCGCTTCTAGAACGACAAATATCATTCGACAATTCGTCTAAACTGCTGTTCCCCAGGTTTAGGGCGACGAGCTCCTGAAGTAGTGTCCAAAGATAGATTGCATCCGGGGTAATGATGGCGCCATCAATTGTCAATGCAAGATGCCGCCGTCTCCACAACATAATCACATCTCGGCGGAGAGTTTTCCCAGTGCATATCCAGTTGAAACTTGGTTCTTCCAGAAACGGGAATGATCATAAGGAGCAATGCGTCCGTGAACGTGGGTGGAATGCCGCCGCTCGTCCGGATGGATAAACAATCAACCTAGTGGAGCTTGGTTTACATCACCACCCTCATGCATAGAACAGTGGAGTTTTGCTAAATAATTGTCATTTTCAACTTAATACTTCCCTACCGAGAAAACCATAGTGCCGTTCCAGCTGTGAAAGCCGCGTAAGAGAAGACGCTCGAAGTCTAACTTGTAAACTGGCTTGGTGTACGCAGCTCTCCGGGATCATCACAGGCCTCACGGCGGATGATATATGTTGGTGTTTTGGAAGATGTGTCTCCCGGTTGCAGGGTCAATAGGTCGTCGACGTCAACAGAGCGAAAGTATTACGAACCACTGGAAGAGCTCTTCGATACGAGATTGCAGATCTCAGTAGAGGGAACAAATGGCGATGTCATTTGCAATCATGTGCCTCAATGATGTTGACGTCGGATAAATGATACAACGGTTGAACAAGGTCACTGGGTATACCTTCTCCAGCAATATACCTCCCTGGTCCCTTCAGCCTAGTCTACTTCGGCCGGTTATTGATTCAAAACTGTGCTCTAATCTTATACTCTGTTCGCACTCTGTACTGTTAGATATATTCAGTCGAACTTGGTTCACTAGTTTGCGATACCTCATAACCTCTTTCACCTCATTGTCGGTCCCAGCTTAACCGCACTTACACCAACCATGGCCCACAAACCCAGCATATGTACAATGTCTCTCGGTCGTTGCTTCGCCGGCCACTCCCTCTCCCACAAGCTAGATATGGCACAAAAGTACGGCTTCCAAGGCATCGAAGTCTTCTACGAAGATCTCCTTGACATCGCCAAATCACACCGGGGCGGTGGCACGCCCGAGAACCAAATATCCGCAGCACAAACAATCCGCCAACTCTGCAGCGCGCGAAACCTGACCATCATCTGCCTCCAGCCATTCATGCACTTCGGTGGTCACAAAAACCGAGAAGAACATTCTCAAAACTTGCTCGAACTGCAGTTGTGGTTTCGACTGTGCCATACCCTTGGAACAGATCTCGTTTGCTTTCCTAGCAGCTTCCTTCCGGCAAATCAGGTTACAAATGATATTGATCTCATTGCGGCGGACTTTATAGAGGCCGCAGAGATGGGGCTTCATGAAACACCTGTGATACGTTTCTCTTTTGAGGCGTTGTGCTGGGGTACCAGAGTCGATACCTGGGAGGCCAGCTGGGATGTTGTTCGAAGAGTCAACCGACCCAACTTCGGAGTGTGTCTGGACACTTATAACATTCTCGGACAAGTATACGCCGACCCGGCATCCCCAACAGGCAGAACAATTGACTGTGAATATGCGACTCTCCGCTCCGTGAAGCGGCTCCTTTCTGAGATTGATGTCCGTAAGGTCTTCCTCTTGCAAGTTGCCGACGGTGAGCGACTTAGCCAACCGCTGGATAACACCCATCCGTTCTACAACTCAGAGCAGCCTGCGCGGATGAGCTGGTCACGCAACGCAAGACTCTTCTACGGCGAGTATCAACACGGAGGCTACCTGCCAGTCAAAGAATTGCTTGGTGCCATCATACACGGACTAGGATTTGAGGGATGGTTGAGTTTCGAGGTCTTCAATAGGAGACTGGCGGACACTGATGATGCAGTGCCGGAGGACATGGCCAGAAGGGCAGCGGTGTCGTGGCAGGCGATGAAAAAAGATCTTAGTTTGCAGACGGATAATGTGTTGATGCCAAGGGCACAGGCTAGGTTGTAGACACCGCGCGAATCAGTATGTTATTATTTCATACCAGAAAAATGGATTACAATTTTGCCCCCTTAGCCCTCATCTTCATGTGTTTCGCAGCATACTCAATCGCAGCCGTATAACCGTAAACTCCCAATCCACAAATAACCGCCTCCGCCTTGTCACTCAAGAAGCTATGGTGTCTGAACGCCTCACGGGAATGGACGTTGGAAATGTGTATCTCCACAAAAGGAATATCTACGCCGGTAAGCGCATCTCGAAGGGCAACACTCGTGTGTGTAAGTGCAGCCGAGTTAATGACGATGGCGTCGATGGTTCCCTTCGCGGCGTGGATTCGGTCGATGATGGCGCCTTCGTGGTTGGATTGGAAGGCGTCGAGCTCGACTGATAGCTCTTTGGCTTGAGCTTTTGCTTGAGTGACGACGTCGGCGAGAGTAGTGGAGCCGTAGATGTTTGGTTCTCTTGTTCCGAGGAGGTTGAGGTTGGGGCCGTTGATGAGGAGGATGCGGCGAGGCATGGTGAATGATGGACTGAGTTTTGCCGTTGGCGATTTCGTTGTTATTCTTTTCTAGAAGGTTTCAATAGGTGCAATAAGTCGTATTTGCTCAAACATATAGTCCACGTCCAAAGTAAGTACTCTTACAGCACTCCTCATATTAGGTAGCCCATTCCTTCTTCCGCAGAGTAGCATCTACGATGCTGTGGGGAAGTAATACCCTGATTCCTTTCCCCGCATGTAGGGTAAAGCTTCATCCACCTTCCATGTCAGCCACTCGACGGGGAACAACAATCGAACGGTTGCGAATGAACTAGGAACCTAAATTGTACTGGAGCATCCACTGCTATGTCACACGTCGAAAATGGAGATTCCGTAGACTCCATGAAGAATGCTGATAATGGCTCGTGGTTGTGCTGCAATCTTGTGCTTTGTCTAACTGCTGTCCCGTAGCCCCAAAGGGCTCATCTGAAGCCGAAACGAGCCGCCAATGACGAAAAGGAACGCTTTGAGCAAGACCATTTCGGGAACCCAAAACCGAACATAAGATGATACATTGACAGCCACTCTGCTGTTCATTTGGGCTTACATCGTATCTACCTCCTCCATTCGCACAATGAATTCCTCCTGAAGTCGTTGCAAATATACCGGCAGGGCCTCCTCGCTGCCAGAGTCTCGGGCCTGTTTCAAAGCCTCCTGGAGATTGAGGATCAGTTTGCGGCGTGCCAACAGCTTCGCGGATTCCGAGCTCTGCTTATTAGCTTCCCTCTTTTGTCTCAAGTCCTTGGCAACCTCTTCAGCCTCGTCTATGAATCGTTGAGGCAGCCCCATTGCCCGGGCTAGGTTGATTCCGTAGTGTTCCTCGCCTGCGATGGCCCCTGATGTAGCCTTGTACAGCATCATGATCTGTGGCAATCCATCCTCGGTGGTGGAGCTGTCTGCAGCCAGGTGAAGATTTAGGACGCCGGGACGATCTGCAAGAACGCGGGCTAGGTCAGTGAAGTGAGTGGCGAACCAGACTGAAGCCTTGCTTTGGATCAAAGCTTCGGACATTGCAATGGCTATAGCTAAGCCATCTCTGGTGCTCGTTGCGCGTCCTAGTTCGTCTATGACAGCAAGGCTTTTCTCGTCGACGTTTCTGAGAATGAAGGCCATCTCGCGCATTTCAACCGAGAAAGTTGAAAGATTGTTCTCGATATTGTCGTCCAGCGAAACACGCGCAAAGATGTTGTGAATAATGGGAAAGGCAGCGTACTCGGCAGGGACAAATGACCCAATTTGCGCCATGATCTGCAACAACGCCACAGCTCGGATGTAAGTACTCTTCCCACTCATGTTGCACCCAGTTACAATATGGAAGCAGTATTGCTCAGTTGCGTAGTAGTCGTTGGGGACAAAGCAGCCGGACATGGTCTATACCGTCAGAAATGAACAAGAACAAGAAACCGTTTGAGGCAGCTAACCTTGTCAAGAATCGGATGGCGTGCAGACTTCAAGGCGAGAGTTCCACTGATGTCTGGCCGTACGTAATCTCGCGTCGTGGCCAATTGACCGAAGGAAGATATCATGTCGACAAGAGCGACAGATTCGCAGACCCGGAAAAGATGCGGTACCTCTTGTCGAAGGTCGTTCAGTAGGCTTTGGATGACAGAATCGCTCCGGATGACAACCTCGTTAGAGGTATCGGAGAGTCGAAGATTCAGCTTTACCAGAATCAAGGTCTGGCATTCGATCTTGTCTTTCTTACGCACGGCATTGATGACCACGTCAGGCAGGTGGCCATCATCGAAGTCGTTTGCGTTGAGACGAAGCCAGTATTTACGACCGTTGTCAAAGCGCAGAGTTGCGTCAAGACCATGGTTTTCTGTTCCTGGTCAGCTGAAAGGACTGTATTGAAGACGAAGTTGTCTCATTACTGCTCAGCTCGTCTACATGCTGGTGAATCTCTTCCGTCAGCTCTTTGTATGTCTGACGAGCGACGTCTAACATCCCGCTGATGCCAGCCTTGACAGCGAAAGTACGCTGATTGCGCATATCCAAAGGAGACTTCATGTACGTGACATCTGCCTCGATGGTCTTCCGGATCGTCGCTAGAATACGACCTGTGATTTCAGGACGACAAAGCTCCCGAATCTTGACTAATAAAGCACTTGAAGCTGGTCTCAAGGCCGTGTGTAGTTCCGGGATGGCTTCAAGAAAGCTTTTGACCATAAGTACCTGGTTGATCTGCTCTTCTACTTGTTGAACATCCGTGGACGAGGATACGATAATCAGCTAGAATGGTTAGATTATCAGTTGAGGCATACAAAGCTGATATACCTTGGTCAGTAGCTTTTCCATGTCAAGAAAGAGCTTTAGGGCTAAGACTTGTAAGCAGGAATGAAAAAGGCCGGGGAAAGAGATGCGGTACCCTTGCGAATCTCAAGAAACATCTCCTCGTTCGTAGTCAGCTCTTCAAGTGCGTCATATCTAGGGTTAATGAAGGAATCTTGACGTGTTGGCGGTTGCAAAATATTACTCCGAAGCATGCGAGAACCCATCGGCGTTGAAGTGAAGTTCAAAAGACCGAACAGACAGTCCTTGGACTTTGAGCTTCTCAAATTCTGCATAATCTCGAGGGATTGGATTGCGGCAATGTCGATCATCATAGTATCCTCCGAGGGCTGGTATCGAATACGAAGAGAATGAGAGACAACGTTGAGCCCAAAGTGTTGCTCAATATATTTCATTGCCTGCCGCGACTTAGGATGCCACTATCAAGTGGCTTCCAGGACATGTGAACTTACGGCAGCAAATGAGCTAATGGCATAAAACTTGCCCTGAGTAGCCACCTTGAGAGGTTCGACGTCGTCCTTGAAAGCTAAATTTTGGAGGTATTCCAGACCTTCCGTCTCTGACCAAGCTGAACGATCCACGGCATGAACCTCGGCTTCAGGTAGAAGTTCTTGGACAAGTGAGAAGAGCGTACTGGGTTTGTTAGGGGGGCAAGCAGTAGACATGAAAAGAATGCGCGATGGTGCAGACATTTGAATCTTGTGAATTGTCTTGACGTAGGATTGATTATCGCAAATCTGACTGATGACAACCTCACCGATGGAAACATTGACAAGCGCTACGCCTACTGAAGGGGAGACACCACGGGCTTCGCTGACGGCACAGACAACATTCTGAGAGTCCGTGAGCCCCAGGATCGAGGAAGTGGTCGTTGTCCGCGACTTTCTTCCAGAAGCAGTGCTGGGGCGTGTTCCTGGACGCGCCGTCGAAGGCCGAGAGGTGCTGGGCCTGCTCATCACAGAAGGCGTATATTCAGAGCGACGGCTGAGTATGGTTTCTGGTCTTCTGGGCTCGCGGACACTCGGAGTGGGAGAGCTCTCAGACGTAGGTACGATACTGCTGCCTCCAAAGTACACCGATGAAGCTTGGCTGGCTGTCCTCGAAGGTATCGACGACGACGCTGCGGGATGGGGCATGGTTCTGCCGGTATACTTGAGCCCATCCATGGTATGGCATTGACTTTCTCCTCCGCAATCGGATTTGCAGAAATGTTCGTATTTAAAGCTCAATCAGTAGCAGAACATGCCTCGGTGTTGAGCTCTCCGCACCAAGCTATCGAGTACGTTGTGCAGGTCTCAAGTTAAGTTGGCTGCGAAATGGAACCACTGACATGAAAATCAGGGAAGATCTGGCGGCCCCACTGTTAATGCGATCTTCCCCTTGCTGCCTGGCACCCGGCACAGGCGGAAGGAGTCAGGGGGTTACGCCGGAGTTGAACCGAATCACTTCCAAATTCAACACCACCCCTCCCAGGACTTGACACGCCAGGTTTACACCTCACACAGGTCAATGAGCAAATCCACACATCGTCCAGCGCCCGACGCGTCCATCGCGTCGCCCAGACCCGATATGTTCGGCATCCTGGAGGCCGTCTCGATGCCCCATACGGGGGTCTTTGATACCTACGAGGGGCTGTTCAAGGAGCTGAACGACCGTATGGAAAAGGATGGCTACAAAGTCGTCAAGGCAAGATCCCATCGCGGGAAGGTGGGCGGCGCCGACGTACCCGGCAACGAGATAGTGCGATGCGACCTAGTCTGCGATCGAGGCGGCCGACCGTATCGATGCATGGCAACCAAGCACAAGACTACGACGAAGAAGACGAACTGCCCATGGAAGGCCAAGGCGGTCCACCGGAAGACCATGGGCGGCTGGGTGTTGACCATTACCTGCGATCAACACAACCACGAAGCCGGAACTCCCGAGCCTCCAACACCCGAGCCGGCCAGCGAAGACGAGCGCAAGGCTGCCGAAGCAGAAGAGGTGGAAGGTGAGTTGGCGTCCATGTCAAATATTCCGCAGCTCCTAACGGGTGCAGATGACGCGCCTCAGCCAGACAACGAGACCGCGGCTGCGACTTTGGTAGCGGGCGTGTCCAACACAGTCCTCCGCTTGACCGGCGACACCTTCCACCAGTTCAAGAGCGAGTACAGGAGAATGTCGCACCCTGACCGTTTCGCCATTCTTTCTCAGTTGCAGCTCCGGGTTGCTGCTATATATGCAGTCCAGAACGAAGACTTGCAACGTCAGCAGAGACAGGATGCTCAAGACAAGCGACATCGTGAGATCGAGACGGCTAAGCGCCAATCGGCGCAGAAATTGAGAGCGCGTATACGGAGGCAGACGGAGCAGACCCAGCAGCAGCAGACCCAACAGCAGCAGCAGCAACAACAGCAGCAGCAGGTGCAGCAGCAACAGCAACAGCAACAGCAACAGCAGCAACATCAACAGCAGCAACATCAACAGCAGGCACACGTGCAGCAGCATGTGCAACAACATCAGCACCAGCAACAACCACTCCCACAGCAGACTCCGCATTTGGTTCACTCCCAGGCTCAAGCTCAAGCACAAGCTCAGGCTGACGCCCAGGCGCAACAAGCCATGATGCAGACCCAAATGTACTTGCCGCAGAATCCACAGCAGACACCAGTGCCAGTGCCGGGCATGGGGGTACCGCAGTTTCAGCAGTACGTGGGCCCTCCTAAGAGACTTCGTGGACGGCCGTCGCAAGCGTCTTAGGAGGGATCTGGAAATGAGATTGGGCGTTCATCGGATATTAGGGAGGCTATCAGGGAGGCTATCAGGGAGGCACTGGGCCTTGATCGGGACCTTGTTTAAGGCAGTAACAGGTCGAAGCTGGAGAAGTGTATCTTAGGCGTCATTGGAGAAATGCACAAGAATCATGAATTGTCTTTACTTGACTCGCAAATTATTACGCGCTGGCTTATTAATAAAAATTATAACAGTCGGATTCGTCCCACGTGATCACCTCCCTCCGGAAATCTACTTGCTTGTCCAAAAAAATCGTGTACCAGCAGGGCCCTCTAAGATGGATCTCACCATAGAGACAACCCCGCAAACCCTTTAACTTACCTCGCGATTGAGTCCCGGTCAACGAAAATGCAGTTGAAGACCACGCAAAGAATTGTGCTGCCGCCGTCTGCGGACATGCATGTCCATTTGCGGCAGGCTGAGCTTATGGAACTTGTCGTTCCCACCGTGAGACAAGGTGGCGTTGATACCGCGTTTGTGTAAGGCGGCATATACCCAAGTTTATAGAGAGAGAGCAAGTACTGATTATCAACCTCAGGATGCCGAATCTCGTATGGTCGCCTTCTTCTCCCCTGAGTCATTCTTACGCGTTCCGACAAAAGACAACGTCTTCATGGCCCCGAGACCTCAAACTCTATCTCATCGATCGCTCAGGCACTAATGTATGGGTGTGAGCACAGGTCCCTCCCCTGACAACTGTTGAGCAGGTAAGTGCGCTTGAATCAAAGAGCCACAAATTGATGCAGGGGTCCTCTTCCTAAGTCGCTGTTACTAAAACTTTATTAGGTACTTGATTACCGAACTAAGCTACTATCAATCACCAAAGATGTTCATTTCTTGATGTCGCTCTTCGTCAGTCCACCTGGACACTCAATTAGAAAGGGGAATTTTGGGTCTGACACTCATCTAGTTACACCCGTCTGTCACTCCGGATGTCATTGCTCAAGCTGCTGAAGCTGGCATCACAGGCGTGAAGCTGTACCCTCAAGGCACGTCCCATTTCTTTTCTGTTTTGTGGGAAAGATGTACTAACACACCCTAGGAGTTACCACTAACTCTGACAATGGCGTTGCAAACATCGAGGCTTTCTATGACACATTTGCTGCCATGGAGAAGCATGACCTAGGCAAGTTCACCCCTTAGCACGCTCGTTGATGTTGCTCTACCAGATATATTCCTCTGCAGTGTTGTGAGCTCCAGTGCAACCCTAGTACCCTCAAACAAAATTGTAAACACTTCAGAGACGACTCAAAGCTAACAAGATCGCGTCACAGTTTTGAACCTCCATGGAGAAGTCTTAGAGTCGCTTGCACCAGCGGATACAACGCTGGAAGAGGCCTTTCTTCCTACTCTGAAAAAGCTTCATGAACGATTCCCCAAATTGCGCATTGTTGTACGTTAACATTGTCTTTGTTCCCAAAAGAAATTACTGATGGTTTCCTAGCTTGAGCACTGTACCACTGTGGCCGCCGTCAAAGCTGTGCAGGCATGTGGGCCAACCGTTGGTGGTACGTCCTCTTCTATCTCTGTTCCCCCTAAGTGACAACGGTGACAGCCTATCTGATACGAAATTGCAATAGCAACAATCACTGCCCATCACCTTTATCTCACCTCTAGCGAGGCCTGTTGCGACCCCTTCGCTTTCTGCAAACCGATCCCAAAGAAACCAACGGACAGGGACGCCCTTGTCCGGGCTGCAGTCAGCGGCGACCCGAAGTTCTTTTTGTAAGTCGTTCAACTGCCTTACTGGCCTGAACTTCTTCAAGTTTCACCTTGCTAACCTACCTCCTCTTAGTGGAAGTGACAGTGCCCCTCATCTCCTCCATTCCAAGACTTCTGCTGCCGAAGGCAAAGCGCCGGCAGGCGTTTACACGCAGCCGTTCGCGACGCAACTCGTTCTCTTGGCCATTGAGGAGGCGGTTGAGCGTGGGGTCATTGCTGATGCAGACGTGACACAGGAAAAGCTAGAGGGGTTCCTCAGCCGATTCGGACGGAAGTTCTACCAATTACCCGAGCCTGATACTTCGCTAAAAAAGATCGTATTGGAAAGGAAGGGCGAGAAGATTCCCAAGAGTGTGCTGAGTCAAGACGGGCTAGTTGAGGTTGGGAACTCGAGGGCTGGAGCCGAAGTATTCACCTTGAGCTGGGAGTAAGCGTCGCTTGCCTAAGATTCTATTACCAGTGAGATCTAGAGATGTACTTCTAAGTAACTTATTACAGTTATGTCATGGCCTACGGTTAAATCATCTATCTCCAACTTGAACTGGATGGATGTTTTCGTCGAGGGGAACTTTGGCGGAGAGAGCTCCTGAGCCATGGCTTGCCAGGGCCGAGACTAGGGTGCACATAAATGCATATTGGCACTGCACTTTATCTTCTACTTCTAGCAAGAGCACTGGTGAACTTTTCAATCTGATATCAACAACGACTTAGACTAAAGATGGCATTCACAGATATTGCTTCGTCGTAATTTGTTTTCAGCGATTGCAGCTTCGAATGGTACTTGACGCTGAAAACAGCCAAGTCAAAAACTTTCAGGCTGATGTCACAAGATGCCTGACTTAAATGAGAAGCTCGCATCACATGCATGTTTGGAAGACTTTTCTTTTGTTCAACATGGATATTCATCATACAGATGCCGCTTACACTGAAGGCAAGTGAAGTGTTGACGCCCCACTAAAAAGAAGCTTGCGCCGCGCCAATGGCTACACCGCCAAAAATTTCGAGATTTTGCCAAACTGCCCCGCCATAGAATGCCAGAATAATCCATCACGAAAGTTTCACAGCAGCAATAGCAAAAATCGTACACAATGGCAACTATTGCACCCCCTCCGTCCAAGCGGCAAAAGCGCGCGGTGCTTGAGCGATCACAGATTCAACAAGACGTCACTGTGATTGCACCAGGACAGGATGGCTCGTTCAAAGCCCGCTTCCTCGACGGCGATGGCAAGCAGATGGCCGATGTGATCGAGGTGCCTCTTGCCGACGCATCAGAGAAGAATTTGTCGCTGCTCCTCAACACGCTATTAGCGAGGGTAAGATCCCTTGCATAATCACCAGTAGAGTCGGATCTGAAGCTGATATACCTCCCAGGAAAGAGAAGAGTTCCTCCCATATCGGTTTCGCATACACATCCCAGGCTCCGACATCATTGTAGACCAGTACCCGACCGATCTATTGGCGCTTCTTCGTAGCCATGGTATCGAGAACCCTTTCGAGACGACAGTTACTCTTAGCGCCGAGCCGCAGGCCGTCTTCAAGGTGCAGGCAGTCACGCGCATGTCGCACCGGATGCCTGGACACGGCGAGGCGATCCTAGCAGCACAGTTCAGCCCCAAGAACAGCAATCGATTGGTCACGGGGTCTGGCGACAAGACGGCGCGGATATGGGATACCGATACTGGAACACCCAAGTTCACCCTGTCGGGCCACTCACATTGGGTTCTATGTGTGGCATGGTCCCCTGATGGAGAGAGGGTAGCAACAGGAAGCATGGACAAGACTGTTCGAATCTGGAACCCCGAGACAGGAAAGGCAGTTGGCAACCCACTGACGGGACACTCCAAGTGGGTGACCAATATTGCGTGGGAGCCGTACCATCTTTGGACAGACGGAACGCCGAGGCTAGCCAGTGCGAGCAAGGACGCGACTATTCGACTATGGGCTGTCAACACTGGGCGAGTTGAACACATCCTCTCGGGACACAAAGGCAGTGTCAGCTGCGTTCGCTGGGGTGGTACGGGGCTGATCTACAGCGCAAGCCACGACAAGACGATCCGAGTGTGGAGCGCTGAGAAGGGAACTCTGGTGCATACTTTGTCTTCTCACACCCACTGGGTCAACCATCTTGCGCTATCAACCGACTTCGTGCTCCGAACGGGATTCTATGATCACACCCCTGTTCCCGATACTGACGAGGGCAAGGTCGCGAAGGCCAAAGAGCGTTTCGAGAAGGCTGCCAAGATCCAGGGACGAGTTGCCGAGCGGTTAGTCTCGGCCAGCGACGACTTCACGATGTATCTATGGGATCCCTCACAAGGCACCAAGCCTGTCGCGAGGATGCTTGGCCACCAGAAGCAGGTGAACCACGTTACCTTTTCTCCGGACGGCAGCCTCATTGCCAGCGCAGGCTGGGATAACCATACCAAGGTCTGGAACGCAAGGTTGGTGACAGCGAATCAAACTGTGCTCTGATCTCTTCCGCTGACGTCAGTTTCAGGGACGGAAAGTTTATCGACACTCTGCGGGGCCACGTGGCTCCCGTTTACCAATGTGTAAGTTATTCCGGACAAGATAAGCAGCTTTGCGAGCCGAAGAAAGACATGCTGACGCGGTATAACAGTCGTTCTCGGCGGATTCGAGGCTATTAGTGACTGCTTCTAAGGATACGACGCTGAAAGTGTGGTCGATGCCCTCGTGTAAGCTGGCAGTCGACCTGCCAGGGCACCAGGACCAAGTGTTTACTGTTGATTGGAGTCCGGATGGAAAGAGAGTAGCGAGCGGTGGAAAAGACAAAGCCGTGCGGCTTTGGCGGAACTAGAGGTCGGGTGGTGGGTTACACCACGACCAAGGAGAGCGTGCAGTTTCAAGAAGCCTGGTGTGGCACTTGGCCTCGGCCAATATCGAATCTCCTTTAACCAAAACCCGGGAGTATTTCCACCGGCTTCGTCTCCATCTGCACGAAAACCGGGGGCTCACGTATCTTCACATGTCATTGAAGCTTTCACGCGTGGCACCACCGAGTTGCTGCGCATTACACACGTCCCAAGCAAATCAGGGGTACAGGCAAGATATGCCTCTGATATCCCCTTTTGCCTGTTGGCTTCGCCCTCGGATTGCATGCGGCCGCAGTTGCGGAGCATTGAGCTCCACTGGGAACGGGGACGGGATCATGCAAGGACGGGAGTTGGTGGCAACATCGTCGATAGCCGGCGAGGCAAGTGGCAGTCTATCTCGGACTGCATTTGACGCATGTCTTGGGCTGGTCTGCGAGTTGAGAGGTGCGGGTAATACCACAGTGGCAAAGGCGTTTTGGCGACGATCCTGATTGAGGCTGCAGATGGATCACGAGTAGAGGGTTATTGATATCGTGATTGGAGATTCTAGAGGGTTCCTTGGGTTCGGCTGGCCGGGGACATTCTCCATACCGGGCTCTCCGGGGTCGATTTCACACTCCGAGAGATGCCCGTGTGGGTACAAGAAGTGCCGGCAGACCGAGAGATTGCCGGGTAGTACTCACGGATGGGTACATGCATAGATAGTTCGTCGTACCTTAGACTTTGAAGCTCACGATGGCATCAGAAATCTCGAATGATGGTGTTGCGGGGTAGTATAACACATTGGCGTCGCACTGCTCGCCTTGGACAACTTTTTCTCCTCAAAACTACTAGTGAAGACCCAGCAAGGATCTATCTGTTCGAGTCATGGCGCGCGATGACGATTTTTGCCGGGTTTCCTCTGGATTTCCTAGCGATCCCATCTCACAGTTTGTTTGTTACAAGGGGGGTCTCTACAGCCTCAACATTTCAGGTGCCTGACGTAGATTTACATCGACAAGGGTTATTCTTAGCCTTGCCCAGCCCGCTCGGGTCATCTCGGGGGCCCAGCCAAGCGGAGTTGGTACATGGCTCGGACCTGAGGCTGTCACAGTCAAGATCCATCTCTGCACGAAGCCGAGTTTGGCATCTGCAGCAGAGCCGAAGCACACCTTTTCACGCGGCGACGCTTCACAGCCGATGGACAGCACCACGAGGCTGCTCCACCGAACATGACTGGGCACAGATGTCTCGCCCTTCCCAGTGGCGGATAGCAGCGGAGGAGGTTACCCTGGCCTGGGAGCACCGGCGGAGAATGGGACCGGTTGGGGAACGACAGCGGTTCGCTGCAGAGCGATAGATCATCTGGGACGGCCCGTGGCTTGCAAGTTGGGCAGGGCGATTGCGAATGGGAACGGAAGCCCGCCCGAATTTGCAGAAGCTGCAGCCAACGAGACGAAGATGCGAAGATGAAAAGATTTGGAAACCAAGACGGTCGTCGAGTTTCATTGGTGTCGAGCCGCGCAGGTTTCAACGAGACGTGCTAATTATCATATGGGAGTGGATGGGCGGGCATGTGGCCGAGAAACTTGTTCTGCGCTGCAATTGCGCTTCTCTAGCAGGTGCCGCGATGAACATGTACATGCAGGTATCGCATCTCGATCTGAAGAATCAGCGTCAGATCATGACGCTGGTTGTTGTTGTTTTTATCATTGTTGAGGCTGTTGCCGGCAGGCTTGGTAATGGCAGAAATATTGCCGTTTCCTTCGGAAGGGCGGCGGACCTATGGATGTCTGGGCTGGGCTGTACGAATACTGTTTTATCAAGAGCGTGTTCATAATATCGATGGCTTGCAGATGAGACAATCTCAAGGCCTCGGAAGCTCGCTCACTGGGCAAGCTACCGGTGCCGATATAGATGCCTGGTCAAGATGACAGTTCTGATTGTACTTGTAGCGGGACGTACAGTGCTGATGCTGGTGATGCTGCTGGCTGGAGTTGTTGGTCGACTCGTACTAGTTTCTGAGGTAGTCATGATGATGGCACTGTGCCGGCTTAGCCCCCCAGCACTTCCTTGGCAATCCACCGGCTCCAAGAGACCAACTTGCAAGACCCAGTGCCAGGGCAGTCTACCAGCCACCGTTTTGTATCCCCAGTGGCTCGTCCCAGCGCCACGCGCCGCCCCGGCGGCCGGCTCGAGTCCAAGGCCCGGCTAACGAGATGCACTCGCCGGCATTGGGAACGGGGGAGGGGTTGGAGCTGCGGGGTATTTCGTGGTGATCAGTGAAGAGCCTGTTCATCGGACCTGAAGATCTACTAGTTTAGTCTGGGGTGTAGGAATGGATGGGATGGGTTGTGGGTTCTGTGAGAGTGAAGTTGACAGAAGGGCACATGTCAACTGAAGCGTCCCTGGTAGGCATCCATGGGCGGATGTCGAGTTGACACAAGCTTCGTCGTGTCAAATCATGCGAAATCCCCGGCTTCAATGTGGAGAAGACCGGATTGAAGCCGGCGATAGATAGCCAAGAAGAAAAAGAAAAAAAAGAAAAACAATCCAGTAGATATTCACACCCACCACGGAATGAAGAGCAACAGCAAGTGAGGCTTGCAGCATAAGCATGGCATCGATAGATGCCGCCCGCAGCAGTCATCGTGGCCGCCTCCAACAAACCAGACGCACTCCACGATTGGCCGCGATGCAATCTCTCTACATTGCAGCAATCCATCTACACCACCCAGGCTTTAAGTTATGCAGGATTAATAGAGTCGGTCCGCCGGTGGATTCTCCCGCGCAGCAGTGAGATATTTCGCGCGCCTCCACAGCCTGTCGAGCACAGCACGTTGCAGACGCGGGCCGTAAAGCGTCCAACGGAACATGGTGATAATGCAGGTGGTCACATAGAGGTGTATCTTGACACGGGGCCGGTTGGACAGTGAAAAGGAACTCATGAGTGCGTGGCTACTTATCTTAGAATTCGCCATCGATGATCGAATGGATGCAATGCGAGGCAGTTCAAAAACTCTCTCGTCCAATCCAAATCTCTCTTCTCCAATCTAATGCGGTTTGGTGGCTTGATGTCTCACTTGGTTCGCATTTGGAGAGTGGCATGTATGTACTTGAAACTGGCGTCTGACAGAGTGTGAAAGAGAGACCTTAGGTTGCTGAGTTTATGGATGAAATAGATCTTGAACCAACCATATTGCCGACGCCTTGTTAAGTTAACGAGTCAACAATGTATCGAACTACATTGCCGAGTATGAAACTGAACGAACAAGTAGATACGAACGTCGTTCTCACTTTTATCCCTGTAAAAAATGTGGAGAGCAACTGTGTCCTACAAGACGATTCTCACCAATATTGAACCGTCTTCAAGACTACAGTAATTATATCCATCCAGCCATTCATCCGCCCATCATAGCCATCATCAGCCATTGTAACCCCCCCGAAACCCCCATCAGGAAGTCACAAACAATTCGTGACAGGGATCTAAGGCCCCATCCCCGACTGGCCCGTCTTTAGCCCATCCGCTAAAAGGCAAACCCAAACGACAGGTTTCGTCCCCGTTGTTCCGCGTCCCCAACGTGCTAGGGGGGGTGTGCATTCGTACTGGGGCGCACTGAGAGTCCAGCCAGCCCGAGCGACGCAAAATACTCCAGTCGTCAATTATTTAAACTTGGTTTTTAATACTCGCTACTTCGCCCCGTGCCAACCCCTCTCGTCGATGCAGAAGAAAAGAAAACCCTCGTTTCCAGCCACGGACCAAAGCCTCCTGGTGTTGAACCTCTCTCGACGACGTCAGTGCCGACGCCTCACGCTTCAAGCCTCACCAACCGGCTACTTGCCCGCTCCTCAGCCACTTTTCTAGAAGTATTCGTACTTCGTACGTTTCCTTCCTTGTGCTGTTACTAGCAGTATTCGTACGCTGCGGCGGCACAACATCATCATCATCATCAGCATCCTTGTTGCATCTCCCAATTGCACCTCAATCCCAATTCTAATCCCTGACACATTGGTCTTCCTGGCAGCTGGCCCGTCCCTACAGCGCCTGGTCAGGTACCGCTATAAGCCCGAATTCCAGCCTGCACAACAGCCTAGCTTGAACTCGCAAGGCATTTCCAATTCCCACCTTTGCGCATTACGTCAGAGAAGTTCCGGGAGACTATCTCACGCATCTTCTCCCCCTGCCTTTTCGCGCCGTTGAGCCTCCGTTGAGCCTGAAAACCCAGAAAAGCTGCGGCCATAGAGCTATCAAAGCTTGCGCCCATCAGCCTGCAAACACCTGACCTCAATCTCACGACAATAGCACGACTCACACCGCGGCTACGGCTGAGGCATCCTTCTGCTGAGACCAGCGCCGAGTTATTCCCTTGTCACTCGACATCAATCATCAAATCCCCTGCATCCCCCCCTGCCGCCGCCCGTTGCAGCTCGGGCTCCCCTCGGAACCTCCATCCTACAGCACCCCTACAGTCCCCCTACCTTCCTGCAGCACTTATAGCACTCGACCTATAGCGCCTCCAGCTGTAGCACAGTGCTCAGTGCTCTCGCCTGCAAACTTGAACTGGACTGCTTGGCACCCGGACTCATCCAATCCTGGATACAAGACACAGCCCCTTCGCCTCACCAAACCTTGGAAAGCTTCAACCTCGACTTCTCTCGCCCTTCTAGACGCCTTCCAACACCAACGATCCCAATTTCGATATTTCTTCCACATGAGCTTGTCAAAGAGCTTCTGCTGACAACGACTGCAAACCACCCTCGCCACCATCGGTTTCTACCCGGGCTTGAGTCCGTCACTTACAGTTTTGCCAATTCGGCTCCATACGCGCTCCGTCGACGAGCTTTAGCTCATCATGACCGTCTTCGTATGCTCGCTGTAAGTTGTTCCCCCTTCCTATGTGCCTCTGTTCCCGCTTTGCACATTGCCCTTGTCCTCTTCGCAACATCTAAACTACCCCAAAGGGAGGCATTTCTGGTGTTGTTGCTGACAAGATGTAAGGTTCCTCCCCAAGACCGTCCACTTCAGCCTCCCAGGCACTCCTCCTCGAGGATCTCGCCCGCGAACTCGCCGAACCAAAACCGTTCCACCTCCGCCAAAAACTCCTATATCTGAAAACCCACCGAGTCTATTCCCAGCCGAGGACGGCCTGACACCTCCCCATACACCGACCGATGACGAGGCCCCGTCGCCGAACCTCTTTGCCAACGAAGATGGCTTTCCGATCAAGTTCCCGGGTCTTGGTGAGCCCGCTGACAGGCAGTCAAAAACTACCTGGGGTAGCCGGGCGAACCAGCCCAAGTCCCGAGCGAATTCCCCTCCCCCGGCCGCCATCGCCGAACACGGAAGGTTGATGCAAAAGGCCCGAGAAATGGGACGTCTCGGTGTCATACAACCCAAGCCACTCGCTAGGAGCGAGAGCCACGATCGAGTCTTCGCATCGGCAAACTGGAAGGTCGTTAATGCCGACCAAGGCAACGGCGGACTGCGAAATGCTGCTGAAGCTGCGGCTCGCGACGGCAAGCTTGCCGATTATACGTGGGTTGGAACACTCGGCATGCCCACGGATGCCCTCGAGGGAACACAGCAGAAGCAGGACATCGAAGATACACTTGCGACGGAACACGACATGTTGACTGTATTCTGCTCGGACAAGGACTTCGATGGTCACTATGCCCACTTCTGCAAGCATATTCTATGGCCTGTCTTCCACTACCAGATCCCTGATAACCCAAAAAGCAAGGCATATGAGGACCATTCGTGGAAGTACTACGTCAACGTGAATCAGGCCTTTGCGGACAGGATTGTCAGGGACTGGAAGCGAGGAGATGTTATTTGGGTTCACGACTACCACCTATTGTTGGTTCCCGGCATGATCCGCAAGAAGATTCCGGATGCCAAGATTGGGTTCTTTTTACACGTTGCGTTTCCGTCGTCCGAGGTTTTCCGCTGCCTCGCCGTCCGCAAGGAGCTCCTCGAAGGCATGCTGGGCGCGAATCTCATCGGCTTCCAGATCAACGAGTATACCCGACACTTCTTGCAAACTTGCAGTCGTCTCCTCAGCGCCGAGGCAACCCCCGATGGCCTTCAGCTGGAGGACCGATTTGTTGACGTTATCCACTTGGCCATTGGCATTGACCCTGTCAGCCTCCGAAAGCACCTTCAAGATGAGGAGGTGACGAAATGGTTGGGCATCATGCAGGAACGCTACAAGGGCAAGAAGCTCATTGTAGCTCGTGACAAGCTTGATCACGTCCGCGGCGTGCGACAGAAGCTACTCTCTTACGAACTGTTTCTGAACAAGAACCCTCAGTGGCGCGAAAACACCGTTCTGATCCAAGTGGCGCTTTCATCTAGTGAGAAGAGCGACTTGGATGCTGCCGTCTCTGACATCGTTACCCGAGTGAATTCGTCATGGGCCAACTTGGCATACCAGCCAGTGGTATATCTCAAGCAAGATATTGACTATGCTCAATACCTGGCTCTCCTGACAATTGCAGATGCACTGATGATCACGAGTCAGCGCGAAGGAATGAACCTGACCTCGCATGAGTACCTGTTTTGTCAAGACGGAGAACTTTTCCCCGAGAAGAAGCATGGGTCCCTCATCTTGTCCGAGTTCACCGGAACCTCGTCCTTATTCGGCAAAAACGAGCTGTCCGTCAACCCTTGGGATTACCGACAATGTGCCGATGCAATCAAGCAGGCTCTAGAGATGGGTGACGCGGAGAAGAAGCAGCGGTGGGACAAACTTCACGATCGTGTGATCAAACACACCGGTTCTCATTGGTGCTCCGAGTTTCTATCCCGTCTGGATATTGTCTATGAGGAGCAGCATAAGCGAGACCAGACGTCGGTACCTCGTCTCTCAGTGCAGACGGTGTCTAAGCAGTACCAAGAAGCCGAGCGCCGTCTGTTCATCATCGACTACGAGGGAACCCTTGTGAATTGGGGCCCGGTCAATCAGATCATCCCAATTAGCCCACAGCGGACACTAGACGTCTTGAACGATCTGCTTCTCGATGAGCGGAATACAGTGTATGTTATGTCTGGTCGCCGACCGGAAGAGCTCGACCGCGTCTTCCGCCGTGTGCCTAATCTGGGCCTCATTGCGGAGAATGGTTGTTTTCTCAAGGACTGCGGAAGCGATAAGTGGACCGCGATGGCGGACCTCAAGCAGATTGGGGACTGGAAAGAGTCGGTGAAGCCCATCATGACTTACTATCTGGAGAGGACCCCGGGCGCCGAGATTGAGGAGCGACGTTGTAGCCTCATTTTCCACTACAAGAGCGCTGAAGATTATGAGTCTGCCTCTCGGCAAGCTTCCGACTGCTCCAGCCACGTCAACGATGCCTGCGAGGAACAAAGAGTTCACGCCATTCCCTTGGACGGCTCTATCGCGGTTGAGCCTATTGACTGGACCAAGAGCACCGCCGCGAAGAGAGTCTTTGACGATCTGAAGAGAGTTATGGGCACGGACAAGGATCATCAGAAGCCGGTGGACTTCCTCATGGTTGTCGGTGACGGAAGAGAGGATGAGAAGGTGTTCAGGTGGGCGAACGAACTGCAAGAGGATGGCACTGTGAAAAGCGTCGTCACAGTCAGCCTTGGAACCCGCAATACCGAAGCGACTGCTACCCTGACTCAGGGCGTTAGTGGTAAGTGAAGCTTGCCAGTGATAAGAGAAAGAATCAGAACTAACGTGACTTGTGCTCAGGCGTCCTCCAATGCCTCCAGCGTCTTGCAGCTCTTGCATGACTTGAGGCGCATCCTGGATTATTATTTGCGTTCTATCTTATGGTTTATCTTTGTGCTGCCGGCGTTGGTTCAGCAGGCGCAAGGATAACAGCCGGAGCCGTGCCCAAGGCGGCTCCGCAAAACATACTGTCCTTTCCATCGCTTCTCTAGGCCCTGAGGCGGCGCTGAGACGATGATTACATTTCGCTGGACTTACGACGGATTTCCCTATTACTTTACACACTCCCACGAGTAACACTGCTGGCAATGGCATGACACCCCGCTTTAACTTCGTCCTTCATTAACATTCATTTTCTGTATTATCGATCGATTGGAGGAGGACGAATACCGAGGTAAGGGGGCGAGAAGAGAGCAGGGAGAACACGAGGACTGCAAAACGTTTCATAAGTATAATGTATGGTAAGATGAGATAGGAAGCTCATATCCCGGGTGCAAAAACGAAAGAATAGCGCGCGAAAGGCGCGCACAAGACGAAACCAAAACGCAAAACACAAAACACAAAGCGACGAGGACGGATTCAACGTCGGTCTTTCTTTGGTATTGGATCTAGAGATGCACAGTCTTCTGTTTCGGAGAGTGTGCGAATCGAATCGGCTGCTGTATAAGCCTCAACTCAATGAAGAAATTATTACCTGTTCTAGAATAGAAGATCAAAGATCACCTGAACCTGACTAGCAGTTCGTAGATGGCTGTAAGCACTGTCAGCATCATCATGATAATCAGCGGCATCAGCATCATCTTGGTTTTTTATCCCATTGTTTGTCATATATATCGACTTATACCATGCACAGTTCGTATCGTTCCCGATGAAGCTGACACTGGATACTCCACAGCCAATGAAAGGCCGAGAAAGTCGAAAGTCAGCAAGCGACGCCCTTCTCCGAAGCTGCGGGACAGGACCCCGGAGATGTCAAGAGCGACCCCGCAGAGCGACATCGGCGTATCAGTGGGAAGGCGCGCCTCAGTATGGAAAGGCGCGCCTGCGTTTGGAGTGAGACTCGGCAAAACCCAATAAAACTTCGTGGGGAGAAGTTCGTCATAGTAGCATCTCCTTCAAACATCTACTACTTCAACTTATCTTAGCATTGAGTCTGTCGCCTTTGGAGCATCCAATCGACATCCCACGCCCTTCTCCAGCTCATTCGATCTTCAGTTGACCTCGTCACACGCTCAGCATCATGGCCGACTTCCCTCCGCAGCCAGTCAACACGATTGACTGGTCCAACGTCGGCTTCAAGGTCCGAGAAGGTGAGACAGATCCCCCTCTCTTGTCTCCTAGCGAGAAAGTCGAGAAAGTCAGTAAAAGAAGCCGTTTGCTGACCGGATGGACCCTCCCTCGCAGTCAACGGCCACATCGAGTCCACCTACACCAAGGCCACGGGAAAATGGTCTCCCCTCCGCTTCGTCAAGGATCCCTTTATGCGCATCCACGGTATGGCCCCTGCGCTCAACTACGGCCAGCAGGCCTACGAGGGCCTCAAGGCTTTCCGCACTCCGGGGGACAAGGCCATCACCATCTTCCGGGCCGACCGCAACGCTGTGCGCATGCAGCACTCTGCCGATGTCGTCTCGATGCCCCCGGTTCCCGTCGAAACCTTCCTCGAGGCCGTCCGCGCTGCCGTCGCGTTGAACGCCGAGTTCGTCCCGCCGCACGACACGGGTGCTGCCCTCTATATCCGCCCTCAGATTTACGGCTCAAGCGCCCAGCTCGGTCTGTCGCCTCCTGAGGAGTACACGTTCTGTGTCTTTGTGATCCCCACCGGTGTCTACCACGGTACACACCCCGTCAAGGCCTTGATTCTTGATGAGTTTGACCGCTCAGCGCCGAACGGCACCGGCAACGCCAAGGTTGGAGGCAACTACGCGCCCGTGTTGCGATGGAGCGACAAGGCGCGGGAGGAGGGCTTCGGTATCACGCTGCACCTGGACAGCGCCAAGCACGAGGAGATTGACGAGTTCAGCACAAGCGGCTTCATCGGTGCGATCGCGGATGGCGATGCCGTTACGCTGGTGGTGCCCGACTCCCAGTGTGTCATCGACAGCGTGACCAGCGAGAGCATCCAGCACATTGCTCGCAGCTTTGGGTGGAAGGTGGTAAAGCGTTCCATCAAGTATGGCGAGCTGCCCGCATTCGCCGAGGTTATGGCCGCCGGAACTGCCGCTGGTCTTGTGCCGATCCGCTCCATCTCTCGACAGAAGACAACCGGGTTGCCTGCAGGATCCAACGTGACCGTCGCTGACGGTGCCGAGACGGTGACGTACATTCCTGCAACCCAGGAAGATGCCGGGCCGATCTGCCTCAAGCTGTTGACGCAGCTAAAGGGCATCCAGCTGGGCAAGGTCAAGGATGAGTTCAACTGGACTGTGACGGTTGGTGAGGCAGACAAGAAGTTGGCCAGCGGTGCCACGGGGACCAACGGCGGTGGCCAGACGCCTCAGACTGTTGATCAGATGGACTAGAAGGAAAATCTACGTCTTTTGTATATACAAATAGGGTCATGTGAAAGGGGAAAGAAAAAAGCAATGAATTTGTGGGTTACTAGGCAGAAGGCCAACAACTAGGACTTGAATCTAAGAAGTCATTTATCCGTGCAAGTAATCATACTTGGTGGTCCGAGTAAATGCTACGTCCAATGTTGGTATACGGTTTCGAATATATTCAAGAGCCAGACACATATACACATGCTAATTCCTTGGTTGCATCTCTTTGCAGTCCATCTCTTTTTTTCACCATCTTTCCCAAATGCGGCTTCAAAACAGGTTATACCACTTAATCGCCTTCTTGAAACTATCATCAATTCCCTGCACCAACGTCTTAGCCACCCCCTGCAACGCCTCCGGCACCTTCTCCACGACAGCATTGGAGAAGTCCTTGCTCGCATCCCTCTCCAGCTCCAGGTTCAGCAGGATCACCGGCCCGAGCAGCAACTTGTCAAACTTAGTCTTAGCCGCGATTATCGTCTCGAGCGTCGCGTTCACCGCCGCGGCGAGCTTCTGCGTCGCCTGCGCCACCTGCACGGCTTCGTCGGTCGTCAGCGGGGCCGAGGCCGAGGCGACTTGGCTGCCGCTCTTGATGCAGAGGAGGAGCTCGGCGGACTTGACGACGATGGGGACGGTGCCGATCGGGTTGCCGCTCCAGGAGGAGACGCTGGACTGAAGGTCGGTTGTGGTGTTGGTGATGTCAGCCATGGCGGAGACGATGGAGGCGCCTGAGCCGAGAGCCGTGGTGACGAGGGTGGATAGGGCGAGAAGTTTGGGGAGAAGCATGATGGCGGTTGAAGATGGAGATGGGGATATAGGAGTTGGTGAACAAGTCGTAGGGAGGAGGTTGGCAAAACGAGTGTCTTTAGTCTTTGGCCTAGAAGAGGCTGAACGAAAAAGCTCATCCTTAAGTATTCTCTTCTTGTTCCATCTCTTACACTTCTTCCTTGGACTTGGCCCATTTCGCTGAAGATCTCCAACAACATGTCGACTCACCTCCTCGCCTCCGCACTTATCCTCAATTAGGCGCCCTCTCCGACCCATCACTATAAGACCTTTCACCAGCGTCACAATTCCTTCTGAACAAGGCTATATCTCTGTAGCATCTTTCAGGCCCGTGAGAGAATCGACATTCTGCCCCGAGTTGGAGGTGTGGGGATGGCCTGCCCGAGTTGCCGTTAAGGGAAGTCCATGCCGGTGGCGCAGGGGATGGACAGGGGTCGGCGAATCCGGGGTAAAAGGGGGCCGCGGCATCATGAGCTGGACGCGGCACTTGCACGTGGAATTAACGGCCGGAGCGCTAGAAGAGAATGTGTGTGGTTGCGACGCGGCAAGGGCATACGGTTTGGCTCAGACACAAAGTGGTGATGCTTGGCCTTGATGTTGCAGCCCAAAAACACGAAGTAGACAGGCGCTGCTCCGCGAAACGAACGCATCTTGCCTGGCTGTTTCGCGATCCGTCAGCCGTGCAGCGCTGGCCTCGTACGTGCTTTGCAGTGTCAAACCTTGTTCCTCCGGCTTGCTGCGTCGTGACACGGGAAATTGGGATGAGGGGCGCAGAGGCGCAAACATTGAGATCGGATGGTTGAGTGTAGCGCGTGCGAGGCTGCCGGCGGTTGACACAGTAGGTCGTCGTCGAGAAACGCCGTGTAACGATGGGCTCGAGGTTTGCATTCAACGTCTGCGGCTGCGCGCTGCGCGGATATATGATGGTCTCGTGGAGAGAGGCCTTGGTGTTGTATGTCCGCGAGTCTTTACTATAACTTTTGGTAAATTCTTAGAAGAAACGAGGTTCAGCACTTCAACTCCTCGATTTTGGAATAGCAGCAACAGGGACAAGACAAGATACTTCACGTTTCGACATATAGCAACATCAATCCACAACACGGTCTTTTCTCCTCCAGCATGTGCACCTACTCCTGCCAGCAATGCGTCTGCAGCTGCCTCAAAGGCCCCGAATGTCCCCAAGGGAAGAAATACGGCCAGTCGAACATCGACGGCGAACCCTTCCACCTGCTTGACCGGTGGGTGCCCGTGGAGAACATGGGCGCGGCATGCGACTACCAGCGGCGGCAGCAGGGCCGCAACGCGCCGCCCACGATGAGATGTCCACGGTACGCCATCGACAAGAACCGTCCCATCCACGGCGTGTACGTTATGTCGGAGCTGGCGTGTTGTGAGTGTGCCGCGACGTGTGCGCCGCCGAGTACGGCTTGGCAGGCGCCGAGGCCGACGGAGGATGCGGCGAGACCGGCGGGGGAGGCTGGCGGGATGGAGGTGCCGAGGATGATG